>CAUYRT010085575.1:0-46309 GCA_963574885.1 Lepilemur ruficaudatus | reverse complement strand
AATTAATTTCTTTCTATTTTATAGTAGAGACGGGGTCTCACTCTTGCTCAGGCTGGTCTTGAACTCCTGACCTTGAGCTATCCACCCGCCTCGGCCTCCCAGAGTGCTAGGATTACAGGCGTGAGCCACCGCGCCCGGCCTATACCATATTTTTTTATCTACTCATCTGTCAAAGGACATTTAGATCATTTCCACATTTTGGCTATTGTGAATAGTGCTGCAATGAACATAAGAGTGCTAATATTTCTTTGAAACCCTGATTTCAATTCTTTTGGATGAATACCTGGAAGTAGTGTTGCTAAATCTTATTATAATTCTTTGTGATTTTTTGAAGAACCACCAAACTATTTTTTATAGCAGCTGTACCATTTTGCATGCCTGCTAACAGTGTACATGAGTTTAGATTTTTCCACATCCTCACCAATACTTATTGTCTGTTGTTTTTGTTTGCTAGTAACCATCCTTACAGATGTGAGATGATATTTCTTTGTGGTTTTGATTTGCATTTCCTTGAGGATTAGTTCTGATGAGTATTTTTTCATAATCTGTTTCTATTTGTATATCTTCTTTGGAGAAATGTCTTTTCAAATACTTGGCCTATTTTCTTTTCATCAGATTAGTTGTATTTTTGTTACTGATTTGTAGGAGTTCTTTATATACTTTGGAGATTAAACCCTTATCAGACATATGGCTTGCAAATGTTTTTTTCCATTCCATAAGTTGCCTCTTGAGTATATTCTTTGCTGTGCAGAAGCTTTTTAGCTTTATGTAGCTCCATTTGCTTACTTTTGTTTTTGTTGTCTGTACTTTTGGTGTTATACCCATAAAATCATTGCCAAAACCAATGTTGTGAAGTTTTCCCCTTTGTTTTCTTCTAGATATTTCATAGTTTTAGGTCTTATATTTGAGTCATTAATCTCTCAGATTTTATTTATTTGGGAAAGTCTTCATCTCTCCTTCATTTCTGAAGAATAGCCTTGCTAAGTGTAGCATTTTGGTGGATAGATTTTTTTTTTCTTTCAGCACTTTGAATATATAATTTTACTCCCTTCTATCTTGTTAGGTTTCTGCTGCAAAACCCGTCATATTCCTAGTTTCTATTTGATATATTTTTTTAATTTTTCTATCTCTATTGAAATTCTAATTTATTCATGCATTGTTCTCTTTTCCTCAGTGAGCATCTCTATAGCAGCTAGTTTAAATTCTCTGTCGGGTAAGTCATATAACTTCATTTTATTAAGGTCAGGTTCTGAAGATTTATCCTGTTCCTTTGTTTGGAACATATTTTCCTGATTCTTGATTTTCCTCAACTCCCTGTGGTGTCTTCGCATTCGAAAAAGGAGACACCTCTCTTACTCTTTATGGACTGGCCTCATTATACTGATTCTTAGCTTGAATTTCCTCCAAGGCAGAATTGAGACAAGAACATATTTAAAAGTTGGTCTCAGGAAACACATTTAAGGAAATGTGGATATTGAGAAACAGATACATGAAAACTAATATAGGAATATTAATAAGCTCAGAGAAACTGGAGTCCAATTCTTCTTGGGGTCTTTTTGAAGAGTAGTGTAGAATGCATCTGAAATTGTCCCACCAAGAGACTGAAAAAACTGGTATACTTATCCACAAATTGTGCACCTCATTGACTTAGAACTCCCCATGGGGCACTAAATATCTAGTAAATATCACTATCAAAAAATATCATTTTTTTCTTATATTGTTTGTCTTATATCTACCAAGATCTTTCTGATTTTTTTTTTTAAAAAACAAGATTCTTGATGAAATTAATTTGAATGAAAAACCCTGCTATAATTATTTGGCCACCATCTCTTAATGAAAATTCAGTTCATTTTCAATTTAAGTATAATAAACAAAGTTACAGTAAATGTCTAATAAGCTAGATGTTGACACATTTTTAAGTATTTTCTGAAGATAAATTTCTGGAAGTTATATTGTTTTGTTAAAAAAGTATACAATATTTTTATACATATTGACAAACTTCATAAATGTATCAAATGCTATATCACTCAAGTATATTAGTGAGCTCAATTCCTCACACCAAAATATGTATCATGCTATTTGCCAATTTAACAGATTAAAATAGCATCATCATTTGCGATTATGAGTGAGGACAAATTTTTTAGTATACTCTTATCTTTCCAATTTACTCCATAAATCTTCCCCCACCCTTGCTTTTTTTTAAATGTTGCTGATTTCCTATTGTCGTATTTGTGTTTTATTATTTACTTATAAGTTTTTTTCAAACATAGAGGTTATAAGTTCTTTAATAAATTATTGAAGTTATTCTTTAAGTTTATTTGATATTAAATTTTTCTTACAGTGTTTGTTGTGTGATTTCTTATGTCAACACACATTTTATGTGGTCAAATCTGTCAATCTTTTCTTTATATTTTCTGTCATTGACCACAAGTTTATAGAGGTTCTGATTCTTGGATTTTATAACTAGTACATATAACTATTATATATAAATACTTCTGGTATGACTAAAGATTCAGGCTTTACTTTTAAATATAAAAGCAAATGGAAATTGTTTTACCATTTATATTGTGATAGAGATGTGATTTTGTTTGATTTTTTGAATAGTCATGCAGTTTTCTTAACTCCAAATTCACCCAACTCTGATTTGAAATGCCATATGCATTATATCATTAATTTTTCTTTATATTTGATCTTGTCATTTAATGCTTTAAGTATTTTCAACTTATTTTTACTTCTATTCACTGTAATCTATTGTAACTTTATATTAAAATAATTGGTTTTAATATCTGGTGATGGAGGGTTCTCTTCATAAATCTCCTTCATTAAAGATTTTCTAGATTATTCTTATAATTTTTTTCTGGTTAAACTTAACAATTAATTATTGAATTTCAATAAATTTTGCTGAAATTTTTTATTTGAATCTCACTAAGTTTGTAGTGTATCATATTCTATCAACCAGCCTTTCTAGCCAATAATAGAATATGTCTTTTCACTTATTCAAAATTTCTTTCATAAACTCTGTGAATGTTAACTTTTATCTAAGTCCTGTGCATTTATGGTTATAATGGATAGTTGATATTTTTGATTGCCAAAATAAATAGATATTTTTCATTATAATTTATAATGTGTGGCAAATAGTAAAACTATTAATTTTTGTATGTTAGTATCTAAAATTTACAGGTTTATTTATTTTGGTTTCATAGAAATATATCTTTTGTTACATTTTTTTAAAATTTGGTTTTTTTTGAATCAGGAATATATGTTAAATTTTATCAAAGGACATTTTGGCATCTGTCTAGAAACTGTGCTATCAAATACTATAGCCACTAGCCACAGGTAGCTATTGAGCATTTGCAAGTGGCTAGTCCAAATTGATACATGCTGTAAGTGTAAAATTTCAAAGGCTTAATTTAAAAAAATGTAAAGTGTATTATCTCCTAAGTTATCAAGATTCTAGTTATTTCTCTTGTTCTGAAGTATTTAATTAAGAACATAAAGTATTTTCTTTTTTCCCATGGTATTCCCTTCCAAAAATCAATTTCTAATGGCTTTCTTTAGTCACCAGATTGTCACCTAAAATGGACAAAGTCTACAGGTTAGAGATATAGGTGATCTGATGCAATATAATTACACTACAATGATTTGAATTAAGGATCAGCACTGCATTGTAAAAGCAATTGTGTAATTGGCTTTTAGGCATATGTTTAAAAAAGATTGGAGAGATGTTTTTCTTTGGGGTGTTCTAGTCATAAATATATAGCTACCACTGGTAAGCTTGGCTGGTTTACTCCCTAAATCCAGTTCAGTCGTCATAAGGTTAGACTGTCCAGACCTTATTTATTAGGGTTACACTAGCTGATGCTATGATAAGAAAGGTCTGGAGAACATCTCACCAGGGCAGCAGAGAGGGCAGGATATAATCCCACCTGTGTTGCAACATTCTGGGTTTTCCTAGGGGAGGTGATGCCCTGTTTTATGTGAAGCAGCTGTCAGAGGAAATACCACCAACCAGTTCTTCCCCAAGAGACCCCAGAAGCAAAAGAGGTAGCACGTAAACTGCCTTACATTTTTATCACTAGTCTGTGGTTCTAGATCTCCATACAAAATTCTACTTAGAAATGTGGAGAAAGAACATAATTTATTCTCCTCTAGAAGTAGAAAATAAATCCTTTATTGGAATAATATGCTAGTCTAATCACTGATGTCTTTCTTTGATGCCACTAGAAATGCAGTCCTATTATCAGGTCCCACAGATGTATATCCTACAAACATGGAAGTGGAAAAGAAAGCATTGCAGGCAGACAGCGTTATAAACTCTGCTAGGGCTTCTCCTCTAGTAACTTGGAAAGCAACAAGTAAGCACACAAGAGTGCATGTGTTGTGTATTTTGGAATATTTATAAATTTAAGAAAACAGCATCAAAAAGAAACTCTAGAAAGGCTTCAGAAGTACAGGCACTCTGGCCTCTTCCTAAGAAACAGAGCAATTCCTGCAGGCTAACTGAGCCACCACCTAGGTCCCTGCTTCTCTACCCTGGCTCCACGTTAGAATCACCTGAGGAGTTTTTAAAAGGGATGCATGCCCAGATTCCACCCCCACCGAGACAAAACAACCTAGCATCTCTGAAGGTGGGTGTGGGTACTGATATTTTAGATAGCTCCCCAGGTAACTCTGTTATGTGGCTGGAGTTAAGAACCACTGCTCCAGCTGATGGACCCAGAATAGAAAATAAGAAAAAAGAAAACAATGAAAGGAAGAAGAAAATATGAAGAAACAACTTGATAGGCCACTTGCTACGTAAAAGACTTCCTTGCTTTGTCATTGTTCTCTCTTCTCCTGGGTTTCCCTGTGAAGACAGAATTTTGAAAGTGTTTCTATGCTGCCTTTTTCCTAGATTGGGGCTACCTATAATGAATGAGATTCAATTTTACCCACACTTGGCGGCGGGGGGGACACTATTTCTCCTTGTCAGCTGTTTTTATGAGAAGAAGAAATTATTTAAGGAATGCAAGATCACTTGCCTTGCCAACCGTTTCTCTCTGACCTTCTCAGCTGTGTCACCTCAAAGAACACTTATAAATAAACAACTGGGGTAGAATATCTGTTGAAAAATCATGACTAACAAGTAACAACTCAACACTGTAACTTAATGAGAACTTCTGTTCTCTCTGTTGGTCGATTCTGTACATTGACTTGAATTTACCTTGAACCCCCACCCCGAGTTCAAGTTTATTGACGGTCTGTAAGATTCAAAGCATAAAAAACTTTATCTGTGATGGTGGCACCTGTTTCCCTCTCCAGCTTATTTCCTTGCCAGAGCAGCACCTTCTCAGTTTTAGTGGCCTACTAATCCTATTCTAGGTGAATTTTAGAAAACCAAGCATAACATACTGAATTTTCATCATCCAGGAAGTGCCCCAGACTTCAAATGAAATAGAGCAGTTATTGTAATGGAACAGAATAAAAGGAGTAAAACTTCCTTTTCCACCCCAGTTCATACAAATCAAAAGCAGAAACTAGTTAAATGTGCTTTGGGACGCCCTGTGAGTACTTGCTGCCTGCTCCTGTTTCTGCTCACGATCCTGGGAGGAAGAGGCCTCCGTGTTTCTAGTGTGGTCGTCCAGAGACGCCAACATGCTGGGCGGAGGATCTAAAGATGACATTTCCTCAGTTGTCAATGTTCCGGGGCATGGGGGTCCTATGTGATCCTTTTGTCACTATGGGGATCTGAGGACAGAGGTTGGCCTGGCTCTCTTTCTTCTCAGCAGCATGGTTTCAGGTGAGAGTAAGCCACTCCACTCATGAGGAAGAAGGCACAGGCTGCCTGGTTCAGCCCTGAGAGTCACACCCTGATCTTACCTCTGATTGAAGGAAGTAAACGTCTGCAGAACTGCAGGAGCATTGAGGCCCCCCATATAGGTGACCACTGAAACCAACCATCAGGGCTTCACTTCTGCTGCTTAAGGTCACAGTTACAGGTGCTCCTCTATTCACAGTGAGACTCCCAACAAACCCATTATAAATTGCAAATATTGTAAGTTGAAAATGTGTTTTCAACTTAACGGTGTTTTCAATATATGATGGATTTGTCCAGTGGTAACCACTTCATGGTAAAATCATAAATTGTAACTCTAACCATCATACGTCAGAGACTGTATTATGTAAGTATCTCTGAAACAGGAAGAAAAGTGTGGCAGTGGAGGAAACTGACATGTGAATTCCTACTTTGTGCCAGTACCTGTTAGAATTTATACTTGGTACTCACTGAATTCTCACTACTATGTTAGGCAGGTACTATCCTCCTTCTAAGATGGAGATAATTAAGTCTGAGGATGCTCAGTAAATGGTGGATGAAGGATTTTGAACCCCTGACTTTCTGACTCTGGAGTCCATGAAATTTAGGAGAAATACACATAAAGCTACTATCAGTTATTCATAGTTTTATATTGACTTGGAGAGGAATTAGCAGCACTTATGGCTTGAGGAGTGTGAAAAGTAGGCTGATAACTTGACAAAAGAAACATCTAGAGGAGCTGAAAACAGCTTCCAGCTCCCTTACAATGTTGCTGTAAAACCTGGGTAGAGTTTCTACCCCACCGGCTCTCACCTCCTTCACTACCTGCTCCCTGATCCAAGAAAGGATATTTTGAGGGAAAAAACTCATTATGTGAAAATAGCAGCATCAGGATCTCTCTTTCCTAGTATGCCCCCAAGTAACCTCAGTGATATGTAGGAGTTTAGCAAATTAGGCATGAACTTGTGATAGAACAAACAGCCTACAGCCTGCCACTGTGTAACTGGGATTTGGCAGCTCAACAAACCAAATATTCTTAGATTAAGAGACCAGGAAGGTGTCAGGAGAGACTTGGAAAGTGCCTCATGCATTTCCATCTGCGTCACTCTTTAGGTATGTTTTGACGTTTGGGACAGCAGACGTGGCTGGCCTCCTAGTGCAGAGCACCCTGGACTTGGAAGGAGACAGCCAGTGTGAGAGTCCCAGCCTGCAACCTGCCAGCACTGCTGCTTTCAAGGAGTGGCTAAAAAACAGAACAGATTTGAATCTGGGCGCCATCATTTACAAAAGCTGTCACCTTGGGGAAATTTTACCTAATCTCTTAGTCTCCCCATCTCTGATCATCATAGGATAATTAGACTCTAAGAAGAGAATGAATGTACATATTCATCACAGTTCCTAGAATATAGTTAAGTATGCAAATTGGACAGTCTGAGTCTCAGTTTCCCTTCTGTATAATATTAATCATAACAATTGAAGTATACAGCTGAAAAATATCATACATGGTAGGGTAAATTTTCTTATTTTTTCCAATTCTGGTATGCTATGAAATCACAGCCTTGCCTATAATTCTTAATATCTAAACACTATTCTTGAGAAATGCTAACGGCCACTCCTGTGGGGCTAGAGATGGAAGCAAATTGGGCCTGGCAGTGAAGACTCCTGGTCTCCTTACCCTAATCTAGTGTAGCTCCAGACAACAGTTTTTACAATTGCAGACCATCCTGGGGTGTCTATTTTCCATGAATAAAAATAATGGCACATGATTTTTCCCTAAACGCCTATCAGGTAGTCAGATCTTGGAATTCATCATGAACCACAGAGAGGAGAAGCTCAACATAATGAGCAAAATTTATAGTGATCTGTTCTCCCCATTTGGCCCCTGTACCTACTTTGCAATTTAAGGAGAGTAAGTGCTCTGGCAGCATATTTGGATCAAAGTCCGTTTAAGGAAGACAATAAGCAGTGAAGAGGCCGGTATTGAACAGCCAGGATTTAGGATGATGCTTGCTCTGTGTCTATGTGCCTGGCAACCAAGGCTACAGGAGCAGAAAACAGAAACAGCTCATGGTTAGTAGGATACTCATGAGCCATTGGGTCTGCATCAAAGGGTCCTGCAAACCATGTAAACGCACAAGGGCAATTGAGAATGTTTAATATTTGAATAAAAGTTACCAAACTTCTCACCATCTCTGGGTCCTGGTGGGAAAAACTCAAGTCTGAAGAACACAGTTGCTTCCTTACTTGTAATGGGTGCAGCTTCGATAATTTGATGCTGTACATCATCTTTGTTGACCTTAAAACAGATCAGCTACAATGGCAAAGAGGAAGCCTGAGGGAAGTTCAACTAGCTCTCCCCAGAGCTAAGGTGGGGAGACCCAACATAGCTGTGCAAACAAAATGGCTATCCTAAAGTCTTGTTGAACGACTGAGCTTCACCTTCTCTCCATGGGGGTGCAAGGTTCAAGTGAATCACCCATTTATCAGGGCTCAGTATGGCAGGACAGGCTAGATGTTTTCATGCACATTATTTCACTCTCACTAGCATTGAACTAGGCACTAGCAGGGGCAGGGAGGACATGGTATATCTAGAAGCATGAGTTCACCACTGTGGTTGAAATGAAAAGTGGGAAAATAATTGTTTAAAAATATAAAGAGAGAGGTTTGGAGAAGATTAGAAATGATGCCAGATTAAGAATCTGTGCTTTATCTTAATGAGGAACCACTAAAGACTTTCAGGATGTGAATCGGAGTTAGGAATGGAGATTAATCTAACTCTGGAATATAAAATGATTTTGAAAGGGAAGGAGGCTAAGGTTAGGAAGACTGGTTAGGAAACAGTTTTAATAATCTGGCCACAGGCACTGAGGTTGCCTCCTTGGGCAAAAAGGAAGATGGAGAGACATGGTATACTGAATGAGAGGGGAGAGTCTTTCCTGGCAGACGAGCCCAGCTTCCTGCCTCTATGGAGGAACCCACAACAAAGACCATGGACTCTACAGCTGTCTGAGGGGAGCAGACAGCTGGCCGAGCAGAGCGAGCCCCCTCAGAAACAGAGCAGAATGTCACATCGTGATTACTAGACATAAGCCTAGAGGGGCCACCGCTTCTGCTAGCACTGGCCACCCAAGGGAACAAATACTGCTGGCCAGGGGTACCCCCTCCCCACCTGACGATTCCTGGAGAAGCCACAGAATTAAAAAGCTCTCCATACCTCATAGTATTATAGCCGCTACCACCAGAAAGATCTAATTTCCTAATATGCCACTTGCTTTGCTTCCAGACTTCTGGAGAGAAACTCCTCCTTTATATTTGGCCACTTCCAGAAGCCTCAGTGTCTGAAAGACAGCAACAGCCGGACCCTCCAGGGCTCAGGGAATTCACACCACTGGCAAGAGGCAAATGAGTTGATATTCATTTTAGATTTCTGTGATCAATGACAGTGTCTAAAGAGTTTTTAATGTCAAGAGTAGTCTGTGGAATGGAGTAAATGGACTTCAAGTAAATGTGGGTTTTTTTCATATAATTTTCTCATATTTAAAAGTAAAATATGAATGTGTAGTGAAAACATCCATTCATGAAAAAAAGCAGCAATGAGAGGAGAAAGTGCTCAGCATTATCCCTGGTTCATGGTAACAGAAATAGAACCCACTGTTATCACGATTTAGGGTGATTCTATGAAATCCATGAGAAAAGGCCCAATCTTCTGTTAGACATATAGAACTAGAATTTGTGGAGTTGGAATGAAGATTTGAAAGTCGTTTGTGTCGAGGGGCTAGTAGAAATTATGAATGAAGGTTTCCATACTTGTGTGGAAGTTGCATGTGCCTAAGAAAGTAGAAGGCTCAGGCCCAACTCTTGAGGGTCTGGAGGAAGTGGAGCAGGTGGATACAGGCCAGGTGCTGCTAGAAAGGAGGAAGCCAAGTGAGAAAATGAAGCCAAAGGCTTGGACGATTGAGAAAAGTAAGAGGCCAGAGAGGCCACAGGAGAGCAGTTCTAAGAGGACTCTGCCTACTGTTAATCTCATCTTTTTATGGCGGCTCTGGGAGCTATGGCCTGGTGTGCGCAGAGTTAGTGAATCCAGAGCTCCCAGCCCACAAGACTTATGCCATTGCTCAATCTTGTGCTTCCCGGGCCCTAGATCTGAAACCATAAAATGTGCAGTATTTATTTAGCATTAGACCAGGTTCTGAGGATGCTTTTTCTGGAACTGGTTTATGACCACAGAATTGAAAAAGGTTTTGAGATGAAATGCTAGCTCTGTACCCAGGTTGGTCTGTCATTCTTTCCATTTAAAGCCACTGGTAATATGGCTGCAAGATGTATTTTGCCCATTTTTTGAAAGCCATTTTCTACTTTCTACTTTCCAACCACCAAAATATTTGGGAGTGTCATAATTGTTTTTCTCTTTGGAACTTTAGAAAAGATTGTTTTTATGATAGAAATAGCATTTCTTTAATTTTTTTCTTCTTTTTTTAATCGCCAATGACTGCCATACCAAACCACGGACTTGGCTCCTTATATTTCCAATTCTAGCTTGTACTTTCTGGCAAATGAGTGTTGTAGGACTGCCCAAAATATTCCCAAGGAGGTTTATCTCAGAGGCTAGTCAGATGCAAGACTGAAAAAGTGAAAGTGGACTCAAATGTATTGATTTAGGTAAAGCATTTAGAACAGGGTCTGGCACAAAATAAGCACATATAAGTGCTGGTTGTTATTACTGTGACATTCCAAGATGACACAGCATCAGAAGCTTGAATAGGCAAAGAAATGCCACATATTCTTATGATAGGATGTGTCCCCTAATGATCCAAAATAAATGATTATCAAAATTTCAAAGATGTTCGGGAAGCTGTTAAAAGGCGACCACAGGTGACAGGCTAAGTGTGTAAAGAGATTGACCAGTTGGCAGTTGGGTAAGCTTACCTACAAAATTTATCATGGAATGAGAGGTGGAGGAGTTTAGCATTATTGAAATCTGGCTGTAGAATCCACATACTTTGAAAATGGTTCAACAGTAACTGAAATATAAAGGTGCTTGGAGTATGGCACAGAAAGAAAGTATTGAGATCCTGAAAAGAGCATGATGTTCAGGCATTTGGAAGGTGTCAAAAATGTGGAAAGAGATAAATCAGTGAGTTTCTAATCAGAGTTCTTTTTCCTTTTACTTAATTACGTTCAAGATTCTCTTGCATTAGGGCAATTACGTATAAATGACCTGATTTATACATAAATGAACATTTATGTATAAATGACCTGTTTCTGCAGATTAGTCAGTAAATATTTGAACACCTATTTGTATAAACATTTGCTCTGAGACATAGGAAAATCACTACAATAAATGCTTTTTAGTGTCCAACATAAACTCCTCTATCATTGAGAATATTGCCAAAGATAGAAAGCATGAATCACAGGATGTTAGATAAAGGGGAAATAGGGGGTCCTCCTCCCAAATTCGCATGCTAACAATGTCCAATCTAACCATAACAGAATGTGTCTAGAGTCTTTGAAGAGAGTTTGGAGGACCAGACAAATGTTCAGTAAAGATTAAAGGAATAGGGGAAGAATATATGGGATATTTTAGAGTTAGCAAAACTTCCCTGCAGACTTACTATAGAATAGGGCATTACTTAGACACTAAAAAAAAAAAAAAAAAGTGATGTTAAAATATATACAGCCTTCGTCTTAGCCAACTCCCTACCTGGAGCTGTGGCAGCCTCAGAGAACCCATTCCCACAAAAGAAACAGCCAATAATTCTAATGGGGAATGATGATACCCTTTGAAATAACCCCTAACCCCATCGTCCTCATCAGTCATCAGAAAGGATAGTAAAGATATTTTTTTTTTAAGAAAAAGAGGATTCTGGGCATATTTTCAGACCTGCCAAACATAAAGATGAGAAGCCCAAAGATCCTTTGGGACAGGACAAGGAAAGCAGTGTTTAATGAAGAAGAATATTCAAGTCAGGAATTTGGAAAATGAGGTTGCAAAACTAGGTCAGGACCTAATTATACAGAACCTTGAAAGCTTAGAAATGAAAGCTCAGAATTTCTCCTCTTGGCATGAGAAGTGAGTGAAAGCCTTGTGAGTTAGAGGGGAGATAAAATGTTAAAAGGTACACTGCAGAGAGACTACTCCTTTGGTTGGTAGTGACTGAGTGGACTGCAGTAGAGGGAAAACTCAAGACCAGAAGCAGAGAAAACAGGTTAATGAGAGTCTCATGGGTCATGCATACAGGCCTGGGTTCCATGACACATGTGGCTAAAAACAGGGGACCTCCTTAAACTAAAATTGCATTTGTGTTTATTTTTTTATTTTTTTACTTTTTATTATGAACAAGATTCAATCATACCTAATCATAGAGAATACAGTCAAATGACCTCCCAGTTAGCTGCCATCCACCTTCAACAATTGTCAATATTTTGCTTATCTTATTTCATTTGTCTCTCTCCCCCAACACTGTTTTTACATGAGTTTAACTTTTTATATTAAAATAATTTTAGACTCACAGAAAAATTCTAAAGATAATGCCAAAAATCTCATACAACCTTCAACCAGATTCCCCAAATGTTAACATTTTGCTACCCTTACTTTAATATTGACTTTTGCTCTCCTTCTCCCTCCTTTTCCTTCTTTTTTTTTCTCTCTTTCTTTCGTTTTCCATCTCTGTTTCTCTCTCTCTCTCTCTCTCCCCCTCCTATATTAATGCTCCAGTTCTTCCAGATTTGGCCAGTGGGAGCCCCTGCAAGCTGGCTCCTGGTCCTTCTGACATTTCCCCATCATTCTTTACGCCCTTCCTTCTTTTTGACATAACACAATGTTCCAGGCTCATGTTGTACTTTCCATGCCACAAGCCTAGAATCATACATTTCTCCAAGCACCCCTTGTTCCTTTTATGATGAATGATATATGAAAACAAAAATATGGGCATTAGGTATACTTACTGTTTTTGCTGCTAGGCCCTCTTAACAGACATATCCAGAAAAAATTATATAGATATTTATACCTCTAACCATGTGCATATCTTCATCTATGTATAAAATCATGAGTTCATACTGAGACATTCAACTCCAATACAATACCACAGGGTTTATTCTAGCCTTACTCCTTTCGTAATTTTAATTGCCTTTTTTGACAGTGAAAAACCTGACTCATTATACACAATAGAGCTAAAACCACACTTTTTATGAATTATCTCTAGGACTTTATAGCATAATCCTGAATTCACCAGTAGCTTGCTCTCCTTGACTGGCTAGACTTAGTCTTAGCAGAGAAGAGGAAGCAAAATGCCCACAACAAGCAACAGGTGACATATAGGTTCCTCCGCATTTCCAAACACAAAGGCAAACACAGGGTGAAATGATGTTTCCAGGGCAGTTAAGGACTGGTAACCTCACATCTGTCCTTGGATGGGAGTTTATTTTCTCAGACTAAGTCTGGGCTTGACATTCCAGCCGCTCGCCCTTCCACCGCACAGGGATGTGGAGACGGCTGCCACCAGCCGCTGATGGAGAAAGCAGCTGCCTCCAGAGTGGGGTGAGCCACCCTCTCCAGGCCCCCAATGTCCTCTCTCCTGCAAACACAACATGCGCACATCCACACACAAACGGAGGGAACAGGACCTTTGTTTGTTGCTAAGAAAATCCTATTGGAAGCGAGAAAGTCTCCCTGTAAGTAAATTCTTTTTTAGCCAAAGTTTTCTTTGAAATGATGATTTGCATGAACAGCAATTCAAGCCTGATTATTTTGATTATTTGTGAGTTGTTGCCCTGTGGATTTGTTCAGCTTCCTGAGAAGTTGCAAGAGTGAGCGCATGACCTTGATGAGCTCACTGCCACTTTATTTCAGGAAGCTGGCTTGTAGAGGCTACTTTCATTGATTAAACACATGGTTATGGAGCACTCTCTGCATGTCGGACACTGTTAGGAGCTCAAAATATAGATATGAATCAGAATTAAGAGCACACAGTCCAATCACCAGGAACAGAAGCAGGACCTCTTTTCCCCAGGGGGTGAACGATTTCTGGTGGCTTCAAAGCAACCACAGCATATGGTATAATCTAGGTGGTGCCTAGCATCTTTCTCTAATCCTTAACTATCTCTCTGAAACTTCTCCTGATGTCACAGTTTCCACCATTAGTGTTTTTTTAGATTCTTTCCTAACGGTTTTGTGATCTTGTACAATTTCTATTAGAATATAAATACATTTTTGGCAGGGTATTTGTCTTAAGTCATTATGGCAGATAGTATATTAGTGGTATAATTTAGCCATTAACTTAGAATGAAGTGTTATGAGTAGGAACTCATAAGAGGAAAGGGAGTCAGTTGGAAGGTGAGGGCAGGGGATCCCAGCTAACACCATCACCAATTTCTTAATTTTCTGTCTGTAAGAACTGAAATCAGCTGAGAACAACAGTTGATAGCTCTTAAAATATTGTATGTAACCCAAAATATGTTTTCTGTTTTGTCTGTTCATCACAAAAGGAACACAGGGAGTCTCGTTGGCTTCTGTGAAACAGGAACAGATCCCAAACTTAGATGCAGGCACTCTCCCACGCACAATTTAAAAGTAATTATTTTTCATATTTTTTCAAAATATTTTATAATGAATCTATATCATTGTCCTTTCATAATAAAGTTAGGAGCAGCCACTGGAAAGGAAAAACCTCCTGCCACACCAAGAGTTGGTTAGGAGTCTTGACTGAAGTGAATAACTAGCTTAAGGAAGATTTGGAAACTTGCAGAACTAAAAAGGATTCAGCAGCAGCTCTGATGGGATAAAATTCTCCATGGTTCTCTTAGGTCTGGATATTTTGTAAGCAGAGGTAATGATTTTTTTCAAGGGTGTTTGTACAAAGAATAGTTAGTGTCTCAGTCTAGAGCAAAGGGCAAGAAGGCCTGCTGCCTTTTATAAAAATCTGTGTTTCCTAAGCTCGGGGTTCCTCTTTTGAAATGTGACTCGCTGTGAGTGCAGGTGTCTCCTGGTCCTCTTCACATCACCAGGTGGGAACTGGGACTGCAGGCTCTGGCACTACTGCTATTGATGTGATAAAGTCCTTTGTCTCTGAACCAAAAGTTTCATGTCTTCTACTAGCATCCATAAAACTATGGCAAGTTAACTTGTTTTCTTGCATGTAGGATAAAATCTCAGACCCTTCCCAGCTCTTGTCACTCAAAGGATCAAAGTAAATACTAATTACTAGAACCAGGGTCTCAAATTCATGCCCTCCGGGACTCTCTTTCTCTCCATTATCTTATCCATTTCTATCTATTTCTGTTCAACTTCAGTGTGAAGACAGAAAAGAAAAATGGCTTTGGTCAATCCCAGATTTATGTTCTTATAGCTCAGCAGCTGTCTGTGTATAATTCCCAGAAAAGAACTCTGATTCACTCAACTTAGATCATGGTCCCCTGGACCTATATTTATTTGGCAGGTATACCCATGATATTATTTACTAAGAGTATATTTCTATAAGTCATGTTCTTGAACATAAAAATTCTGTTGACTATAGTCTTCATAAAATATTAACAATTTAATAAAGAAAATATTAATGCAAATCATTTATGTTCCAAACTTTATACTCATTAATAAGTCTTCAAATGCCCTTCAATTTTACTTTTGTTTCTACTCCTCAATATTCAGCTATAACAGGGACTGGGGCAAAGAGAAATGAAATATTCCTAACACGGCAGTTAGGAAGGTAAAATAAAACTAACTACAAAAGTTAAAAGAAAGGTAAATTGGTGAAATAGTAATTTGGAAAGTTGATCATTCAGCACATTGGTTTTGGGCAAAATGCTGTAGAGCCATCCTTTCCACTCCTGCTTTGACCTCTAATATTGACACCTCTTCCTTCAGTCCCATTTTTCTACATATGTCCCTGATAAGCTCCTTATGTTTCACACATAGTAAGTACTTGCTACATACAAAACTTTTAACATCCACTAAAGAGAAGCTAGCCGGCTCTTCTCCTGCTGGTTAGTGGAAGATCTTATAAAGTAGCACAGGAAGATTCTCCAAATTCTGATTCATGTTATTCCAAAAATTCTTTCCCTGTAGTTAGAAAAAAAGAATTTCATAAGTTCCAAAGATTTTGAGTAGATTTTAGTTTCCTACTCATTAATTCCCAGTTTTGAGAAGTTGCTCAAAGTCTAGCTCATTTAAACTAATCAGAATTAAGTTTCCTATTAAATTTCTTGAAGATCGTGATGTCCCATTAAAATAAGCTCCATAATTTCTGTTTGAAAACACTTCCCTTTGCTCATGTACCTTCTCCTGCCAACTTTTTCCCCAAATTGCTTAGTTCAAGTACTGAAATTTTTAATGAGTCTTTGTTTAATTTTGATAATAGTGTTAAAAGGATGTTTACAGCTTGGTGTTTTTATCTGACTTTTCATGCTTATTGTTGCCCTTTTAGCTTTGTTAAGAGGAAAGAGAAGACAAGACCGTGGGCTGAAGCCTCTAGATGAAAACGAAGGAGCCAGCCTGGCTTCTTCAGGGTCAATGAGTCATGGTACAGTCATAGACTCCCCGGGGACTTAAGCCCATTGGCAGGCCAGCTTAGCCTCAGCTTCTGTAGCAGGTAGGACCAGCCAACTGAATGACAGAGGATTAATTTTACTGGTCTTGGTCTGTTTTTCTTTAGTGGAGACTTTCAAGTTTATTATATATTTACGAAATACATAAATGTGTTTAAATCTATTTTCAAATGATGATGCAGCTGATGACGATTTTACAACCAATGTGATACTAGCTAAAGTGACCTCAGGCAACAATGTGTTTCTATCACTTCAAGCACAACCTGGGTTGCTGTGGACCCCAAACTTGCTGTTAAATTGAATAATTAAGTAACTATACTAATGTTGTCTTATTCTGAGTGTTGATATCTACCACACTGAAAAAAAAAGGGTGATCATGGATTGCATTAAGTCCGCCCTATAAACACAAGTTTCTGAGGCACTTCAAATTGACTCCCAAGGGTAACCCCTGTACTTGACCCATGAACTTTTCCTCCCAATAGAAAATCTAGTCTATGAGGTGGTCCAGGAGAATCTCGGGAGACTGCTTCTGACTCCCACTTAGACATCTGAAATGCTTCCACGGATGACATACCTATCCATGGAAGTAATCTGACCAGTTGTTCTTATTGGCAAAAAATAAAATAAAATAAAATTCCATTTGGGCTGTTGGGCTTTTTTATTACCCCAATAAACAATAGCCAAGAAATCAATGTGTCTCATCTTCATAGATTCACATTTAAGAGTTTTGTTGATTTTGTATGGTGTTAAAATTCTGATGGCCTGTGCAAAAGGGCTATGTATTTTTTCACTATTGTAACTAGTCATTTAGAATATTTTGGTAACAGTATAAACCAAATGCTTTATTCTGGAATAAATAAATTGCATTCTCGGAGTTCTAAATTTGGGCTAATTCTTGATCAAAGCAAGTACAGTCTTTTCACTGAACAGTGAAATATGTTTGCTAGCAGATATCAAATATGTCAATTACAATAGCTTACCAATATAAGAGATGGCCAGGCCGGGCGCGGTGGCTCACACCTGTAATCCTAGCACTCTGGGAGGCCGAGGCGGGCGGATTGCTCAAGGTCAGGAGTTCGAAACCAGCCTGAGCAAGAGCGAGACCCCATCTCTACTAATAGAAACAAAATTAATTGGCCAACTAAGTATATATAGAAAAAATGAGCCGAGCATGGTGGCGCATGCCTGTAGTCCCAGCTACTCGGGAGGCTGAGGCAGGAGGATCGCTTCAGCCCAGGAGTTTGAGGTGGCTGTGAGCTAGGCTGACGCCACGGCACTCTAGCCAGGGCAACAGAGTGAGACTCTGTCTCAAAAAAAAAAAAAAAAAAGAAAGAAAATTCAAAGCAGCCTAGGGGTAGGGAAAAGGCCGCTCCCATCAGACAGTGGGAGGGGGAGAAGTTGCAGCCCGCGTCCTCCGCCAGGCGCCACCCCACCCTCGCTCCTCACCGATCGTACCCACGCGGTGCGTGAGGAGCAGAGTCCGGGAGCCACGCCGAGCGGCAGCCCCGGCTGCTCGGTCCCGCCATGTCCTCCACCAATGGCTACCACGTCGACGTGCGGAGTCCCGGGTGGCGCGCTGTCACCGCAGAACCGGGCCAACCGAAGGTGCTGTTTGGTGAGGGGAGCCACGGCCCGGCGGCCACAGCCTCGGACGGAGGACGTGCTGGGAGAAAAATCTGTGTGACTTTGAACCTGACACGAGCGAGGCACAAAAAACTTAGGAGGCAGTACCCACTCTGCAGGGCGCAGCCACCTTGCCCTAAGGCCGCGGCGTAAAGCGCCTACGTAAAGCGCCTACGTCCAGTGTCGCCGCTGATTGGCGGCTTGGCGCGAGTTTCCGGCGACGGGAGACACGGTGACAGCCGGTGGTCTGGGTGGCGGGTGCCTTCTTTCCTGGCGCTTGTGAGCTTTTTGATTTCCTGTGGCTCGGGCTGGGTGGCTCCTACTGAAGATCCTCTTTTGTCCTTTCTCAGCCGTGCAGTCCTAATGGCCAGGTGGCTACTACGAACAATGAATTTGATCCCTTTGCCTTGTCAGATTCTTCTGATACACTCTCATCTTGACTTCTGTTTGTTTATCGAAACTACAGTCTTAAAATAGGAATAGATTTGAGGCCGGGCTGGCGTGGCGGCTCATGCCTGTAACCCTAGCACTTTGGGAGGCCGAGGTGGGAGGATTGCTTGAGATCTGGAGAGCGGCCTGAGCAAGAGCGAGACTCCGTCTCTACAAAAAGAAGAAAAAGAAATTAGCAGCGCGTTGTGGCACGTGCCTGTAGTCTCAGCTACTCAGGAGGCTTAAGCCCAGGAGTTGGAGGTTGCAGTGAGTTATGATGACGCCGCCGCACTTTAGCCCAGGTGACAAGACGAGACCCTTTCTCAAAAATAAAATAATAAAGTAAATAAAAATAAAATGAATTGAAAGGAGTTCAAAAAAAAAATAAAGAAAAAAAAATTCAAAGCAGCATCCTTTTATAAAACACTCCAGTTCCTGGGAGAAAAGAATTTGTAAAATATGTGACAAAGTGTTATATTTATGAAGAATTTTTGCAACCAAATAAAAGAAATGAACAAAGAATATAAAAAAATCATTCATCAAAAAAGAATGCAAGTGACTATCCACCCTCATTAGTACCAAATAAGTGCAAATTAAAACAAGGTACCTTTTTATCACCGATCAAATTTGGAAATCAAGGCTAGGGGATTAATTATTAATAAAAATAATTCATGGTACATCCAGATAGTGATATTAATGTTTTTAGAGTATATACTGACATGAGAAAATGTTTACAATATGACATTGAGTGAGAAAAAGGGTACCAAAACCAAGTGTAAAATGCAACCCCAATTTTAAAAAAGAGTGTGTATCAGACATTGAACAAAACTAACAGAGAATATCCCAAATATTAAATCAAGTTAATTTTGAGTAGTGGTTTTATGTGTGAATTTTCCAAATTTTCTTTAATGAACCCATATTGCTGTAAAATTAGGAAAAAAGGGCAATAAAAACATTTAAAAACACCCCCATTAAGTGTTAAGATCAAACAGACTGTAACATGAGTCCCGTTGGGGACCATTTTGTCAGTGAAGCACCCTCTGAGCGGCGGGATGGTCTGATCCGCCTTAGGGCAGTTTACTCCCTAGTGGGGAAAGCGCATGGCGCCCTGGCCCTACCACTGGTAAATTCACAGCTAGAAATTAAACAAGTCTCAAGGAAAAAAAAAAATCCCCTATAGCATCAGAGAATATGGTGGCTCCAGTTCCTTAAATAGGAAAGATCAGAGGCAGACTACATTGGAAAACTCAAGCACAGAAAGGCTATAAAAGGTAACATCTTAAAAATAGGATCAGGCCGCAGAGCTGGTGGGGAGAGCTCAGGGTGAGGTCAGGAGTGCCCACAACAGACAGGGCTCATCACACAGTTGCGGATGTCGCCTGTCTCCCAGCCTCTCCGGCTCCCACGTACTGAGTGTAAAATGAGGAAGTTTGGTAGAACAGTGGTTGCCGGTCATCTCTTTTTGTTGTTTTTCTTGAGTGGGATCCTGGCTCGGCTTTTGGTTTAGAAGTCAGGTGACCTGGATTTCTGCCCGGGCGCTCTGTGATTAGGATCCACAGAAGCTTTGGGGCTCGCGGCCCTGCGCAACCCAGGAAGCATGAGGCACCGAGGCACCGGGAAGCAAACGGGGCTGGTGGAGCCTTTTGGGCTTATGCAACACGGTGCTCTGAGCTCGGCATGGCCATTAATCCTTAGGTTTTCCCTCTAGCCTGGGAGCAATAACGTCTTCCTCATTAGCCTCCCAAGCTGATTGTAAAGGTCTGAAGCTACAATGGAAGGAAAGATGCTTTGCTCTCTGTAGCTGTACACCATGGTATTCTTATGCTATAACTTATGTCTTTCCTTCTAGAAATTTCTTTCATGAGAAGGAAGAGAGGAGGGGAAGAGGCCCTGTGATGCTGCCAACAATGCTTCCCAATCACAATGCCATCACCTCCTCGGCCCTCTTCCTGCTGTGTTCCCAGCTGAGGTTTCCACCGCTGTTTCACTGACCACTGCGGGGCTGCAGAGGGCTGTGAGGACGAGCTGTCCTTCCACCCTGGACTGCCAACGCCAGGTTGCAGTCTTGCATTTACATTTGCAGGTTTTATACAGCACCTGCAAATGCAAACGCTGTATAAAAAGTGATTTGCATGTCTGGACAGAGAGCCTCCGGCCCTAGAACTGGGTTCACATGGGGACAAGTTGCCCTGCTGATTCGTCCTGTGGTGCAGGTGCTTCCCTGGCTTCGGAACACTGAGCTGTGTGTCTCCCCTCTAGTGCTGGGGAAGACTCGCTGAGCCAAAACTAGGTTATTCTGAGCTGGACTGCTGAGTCAGCAGCAATCACCCATCTACCCTCTTCACCCTTCCCACCCTCAAATATCCCAGTCAGCCGTGCACTGACAGATGCAGAGCACACATGGTGGCCAAGGGCTGGAGGAGGAAGGGGGTGGGGTGGTGACCATGCAGGTCTGGCTGCTATTAATATTTCACTTAAAAGATTTAAGTTCGGTCAGGTAAGACTTGGAATGTGATTTTTACCAATGTGCCCATTTAAATAAAACTCCACTATAATAAAACAATTTGGAAGGTTATGATGGGTTTTGAATGAGAATTAGTTTTAATGGGATTTTTTATTTGCATCTGAATGACATCATGATCGAAATCTGCCTAAATACTGTATGTGGTTCACGAGTTATACTCTAACCACTGGAGAACTGCTTTTACTAACTGCAATGCCCTTCGCTTAACGTAGCAGGCAAGCAGAGTGTGTTCTCAGAGCTATTATGATGAGCTTTATTTCTTGAAGTATTTATTGAATGCCTACTGTGTGCAATTGCCAGAGATTCAGCCATGAATACGATTATGTCCTATTTTCAAGGAGTTTGCAGTTTAGCGGGTATATTGTTCTGCTAGGGCTGCCATAACAAAATACCATAGCCTGGGTGGCTTATACAACAGAAATGTATTTTCTCACAGTTCTGGAGGCTAGAAGTCCACGATCTAGGTGCCATCAGGGCTGGTCTAGTGAGGGCTCCATTCCTGGTTTGCAGAAGGCCACCTTCTTTTTTTCTTTTTTTCTTTTTTTGAGACAGAGTCTCACTCTGTTGTCTGGGCTAGAATGCTGTGGCGTCAGCCTAGCTCACAGCAACCTCAAACTCCTGGGCTCAAACGATCCTTCTGCCTCAGCCTCCCGAGTAGCTGGGACTACAGGCATGTGCCACCATGTCCGGCTAATTTTTTCTATATATTTTTAGTTGGCCAATTAATGTCTTTCTATTTATAGTAGAGACGGGGGTCTTGCTCTTGCTCAGGCTGGTTTCGAACTCCTGACCTTGAGCAATCCTCCCGCCTCGGCCTCCCAAAGTGCTAGGATTACAGGCGTGAGCCACCGTGCCTGGCCCAGAAGGCCACCTTCTACCCGTGTCCTCACATGGCCTTTCCTCTGTGTGCTTGTGGAGAGATTTCTGGTGTCTCTCCCTCTTCTTATAAGGACACCAGTCCTACTGGCTCACCCTTAGGACCTCATTTAACCTTAACTACCCCTCTAAAGGCCCTATCATCAAATTCAGTCACGTTGGGGGCTAGGGCTCCGACTCATGAATTTGGGAAGGGGACACAATTCGGTCTATAACAGTGGGGGAAATGAAATTTTGACTGTGCTACAAGGAGGAACGTCATGGGTGTGGAGGCAATTAGTGAACAGCAGCAGAGCGGGTGAAGGGGGTATTGGGAAAGGAAGGGATGGCAGTGTGAGAAGCTGGGAAGGATGGATTGGAGCAGGGACCAAGGAGAATGGCGTATTCATCCCAAGAGTCTAGGCCAGAAACACGGGAACAGAAAGGGAGCGTGTGGTCTTGAGGTTTGGTCTTAGACACTTCTGCATTTGAAATTTACAATCAGGCAGATGCACAGCAATGGACAGTGTTTGGAAGACTTGTATGCATGTCTCTTGCTCTTTGTTTGATGAAGTTCTGCTCATTAAAAGATTTGTGACCTCAGGAGCAGGGAACACACCAAGGTGCACACCTGGAACCTACCCTGATGTGTGTCCTTGAGATCATTCATTCTCAGGGCACCACCAACCAGTCTCTCCACCACTGTTCCTCCCAACCCTGGCCTCAGTCAGTAGTAGTTTGTCTAGACGGCCCCATCAGAGGGAAATCTTGGTGCACTGACCCCCACCCATCACGGTCACTGAGGTCCAACCAGTCTTTTCAGAAATGTGTTGCTAGGACCCGTTCTGTCCTTTCACCACTGTCCTGGTTATTTCTCACCAGGGTTATTTCAGCAGCCCCCATTGGCTTCCTTGCTCCATCTATGGCCCCTCCATCCAGACTTTGGTGACTTTCCTAAAACATAGTTCAGGTGTTCACAGAAACCTTTTGTGGCTTCCTCATGCAAGTGGCAGTGTTTTTCAAACTGTGGCCATGGCCCACCCACATCAGAATCCCTTGGGTTTTGAAAATTCAGGTTGGAGGGCCTCATCCCAGGCTCTCTGAGACAGTGGAACCCTGGAATGTTTTGGTAAGCCACCCCAGGTTGTCTTCGAAGCACTGAAGTTGGTAAGCACAGTCTGTAGCGTCAGCCTGAGGCCTCTCATGCTCCTGTCTCGCTGTTCATTTCCCATGAGCCATCTTCCACCCAAGACCCACAAGCCTCCCCAAACCCCACCAGGAACATCCTGGGCCCTCCTGCCTCCATGCCTTTGCCCATGCTGTTCTCTTTTCTTGAAATATATTTCTTACCCTTCCACAGTGAACAAACTTTTACTGACCCTTCAAGACCCAACCCTGTAAGCCTCCTTTGAGACCCCGAGACCCTGCTTCCTGCCGTGCACTTGCCAGCACTCGGCCAAGATCTCCTTTACTCTGCCGGCCGTAGTGACTTAGATACAGGTCTCTCTGTCTTCTGCAAAACTACGCAGAGAACCGCGTCTCGTTTATGTCTTTATCCTTAACACTTAGTTTGGGGACCTATACCTAAATGTTTACTGAAAGAACAGAGGGAGCAAGATTTATCTTCAGAAGAAAAAAATCCCTCTAACCATAGAATTTGGTTACTTTGGTTTGATTTTAAAAGAAAGATAAAGTTTGGTTTTATGTGTTGGAACATCTTTCCCAAATGATTTTTGTGAATTTATTTAGAAACTTTTGGGGAAAAGAGGAAATGTTTAGTATTGAACTAGAAACTGGTGTTGGAAAAGGAAAGTCCGGGACCAGCCGTTTCAGACTATAGGTCAGAGGTCGAAACAGAGCAGGCTGTGACTCTCCCACGAGCGAGTGAGGGATGGGAAGGGGACGTGCCCAAGTGAGCGAGGGCTGTCCCTACACGGGGGGAAGCTGGAGCTGACCCCTGCTGGGGTCTGAGAGAGACCCCAGGGTGTGGGCCTGAGTCCCAAAGATGTTCTTGTCAATTTCCTCGAAAATCCTGAGTCAGTCCTGATTTCACATTTCTGGTGTTTGATTTAGGTTTGTTGTTGAAGGATGAAACACTTGACCCCCGCGCGTAAGCTATTTCGGTGTTGTGATGGCTCGAAACCCGCGCCGTCCAACACGGTAGCCACGAGTCACGTGTGGCTGTTGAACAGGGGATGCGGTGGCCACAAGAGAGAGACACCTGAGCCTAGAGGACTCTGTGGGAAGGAAAGAGCGTAACCACCTCGTCCGTACTTTTCGTATTGATTACATGTTGAAGTGATGTTAGGCTAAATAAAATATATTATTAAAATGAATTTCACTGGTTTCTTTTCACTTTCTTTAATGTGGCTGCTAGAAGCACCAGTCACCCAGGTGGCAGTGCACCTCTGTTCCTACTGGCAGCTCCGGGTCGGGGCCCTCTCACCCCGACTTTCCCCAACTGCAGGTGATTCTCTCCCCTCTTTCTGCTCCCAAATGCCAGCAGCGGCAGCAGCAGGGCGCCCAGCTCTGAAGCGCATGCCATGCACTGCACCACTCCCAGCCTCCTAGAGGGGCTCGTCTGCAGACCCCCGGATGTTCCCCGAATTCCTTGGTGACTTTAGCGCCTGGCTCACTGCCATTTCCTCCCCCATTCCTGCACGTCAATGCTATTTCTCAGCTATCTTTATGTCACTTGGATGCTTCTTCCAACACCCCGGTGTCAGATCCAGATCTCACCTCCACTCTGCCGCAGCCCTCACCCTGCACTCATGCCCTGCGCGTATCAATGCCGGCCCCCCAAACTATGCTGCCCCAGTGTCAGCTTCAGCATGCCGTTCTCCAACCCCCATGTCCTATTCCCCTTCGCTGCCTTTCGTACTCAGACCTCAGGACTTCCCCGGCACCCGGGCTCTCTGCTAGGTTGCTCCTGTCTCCTGCTCACGTCTGTCACCTCCTGGCACCCTCGCTCCTCTCCTGCCCTCCCGGTTCCACAGCTTGTCACCATAGCTGTTCCCTCCCACACATGATGCTTCCTTTGGCCAATCCCTGTTGCACCAGCCTGGTGAAACCCCGGCCCTGGTTAAATCCAAGTCTCCTCCTTCTCCCCTGGCACCTGCATGTCTGGACCGGGGCCAGAGAGAAGCACACAGACGCTGAATCGTCACTCAAGTCCATGAGCGCCAGGGCTTGTCTGGCCGGACATCCTGCTCTGTGTGTATTTCCCAGCGTCCTCTTCCACTAGGCGATCTCGCGTCTTGCCCTCTCCCTTAGATCCTCAGCATCTCCTCACTTAGCTGATGACCTTGCTCCTTACTTTGCTGAAAAAAGAGATGTGCATTCAGAAGAAAACTTCTTTTTTTAAAAAATTTCTTTTAGTACATTCCAGAGAGGTACGAGTCAGTCTCCACAAGTGGAGAAAGACTAGGAGAGAATTTCTAACTTCTCACACTCTCATGATCACGTCCACCCACCTAGCTGCATCTGCACGTGTGCATTCTGCCCGCCCCCCCGCTTCCGTGAATAAATTACGCTCCGAGGGAAGCCATTGACTCCCCCACCCACTCCACACCCTCCACACCCCTGCTTCCAGAGTTGTCCATTGCTTTCTCTCTACTGGATTATTCCTATCTTTTTGTCAACTCTCCCCTAGCACCATGGCCCCCAGAGGCTCGTCTGCACTCACAGTCCCCACTTACTCTCCTGCCGTTCCCTCTGAGTCTGTCCATCTTTTCCACTTCACCGAAACTACCCTTATCCAGGCTGCAGTGACCCTGTCTCATGGTCAAGTTCCGGTTCTCAACTCACTTGAACTTTCAGGGGAATTTCAGCCGGTTGATCACACTCCCTTCCCCTCGAGCACTTCCTTACCTGGCTTCTTGGTTGCCACCCTCCCTTGGTTGTCCTCCCACCTCCCTGTCAGGTCCTTCTTAGCTTCCTTTGCTCCTTTCTCCTCCTCTCCCCAAACTCCCACCTTTGAAATGGCCCCAGGTTCAGTCCTCAGTCCTTCCTCCACCTTAATCACTCACATTTAGTCGGGATTCCCATCTAGCCTCATGATTTTAAATTCCACCTGTTTGCACACAGCACCCACATTTATACCCCCTGGCGACCACTGCCCCATCCGGACACTGCCCTGGACTCTCCACCCGCTGCCTCTCCACCCTGCCCCACCTGCTCCGGGTCCTTTCGGCAAACGGCCGAGCACTTGCTCTCTCCCCCGTAACACATCTCTGCCATCAGCAAGTCAGATCGCACTGGGCTCCAACCAGGTCTTACCGCCCCCTCTACCCCACCCGCACCCTGGTCATCACTGTCATCTAGACTAGTGCGTTCGCCTCCCTCCTGGCCTCCTTCCTGCTGTGGCCGCTGGAGTCTGATCTGAACACAAAGGCCACAGTGCGTCTGTTGACGCCTCAGTCCCAGCAAGCGAATCCTGTTGTTCCCCCTCACAGAGCTCTCCAGTACTCTCCCACCTCGCTGGGAGTAAAAGCAAAGTCCTTATGGATGGCCCGCAAGGCCCTATCGAATCTGGACCCCCAGGACCTCCCGATTCTGCCCTTTGCTAGGATGTTCCAGCTGTGGTGGCTCTGTCCTGCTTTGGGACCTTTGAACTTGCTGTCCCTGTGCCTGGAATACTCCTCCCCCAGCACGTGCAGTGCTCGATCGCTCGATCCTTCGGGTCTTCGTCCAAGTGTGACCTCATTAGTGAGGCCTTTCCCGTCAGTGATCCTGCAACAGAAGCCCCACGTCCTTGCCACGCCTGTCCCCCCAACTCTGCTTTACTTCCGTAGCACTTACGACGTGATATCTACTTATTTGCCGTCGCTGTTATTTTTACTTGTTTATTGGCTGCCTCCCCACTAGAATAGAGACTCCAAGAGGTTGGCGCTTTGTCTCTTTTATTCACTGCCGTATCCCACCTGCCTGGAACAGTGCCTGCCACTGGATCAGTGCTTGATGGCTGCATTTGGGGAATGTGGCTGTCGCCTGCAGACGTCTGACAAAGCCAGGTCTCCGCAGCAGATCTTTGATTAGCGTGTCACAGCATTGAGAATTCTGGTCCTTGTGCGGGTTCCAGAGGGTGTCGGGTCCGTGATGTCTAATTATGAAATGAAAGGAGATCCTGCTGCGGTGGAGGTAATTTCCTGTGTTGTGTCAGAACTGCTAAGGAAAGCGTGAGTGGGACAGTGGAGGCGGGGACCTCCTGGGCCTCCGGGTCACATCCCTGGGAAGGTAACTACCACTCCACCCACTAACAGGCCCACGTGCTAGTCTGGGATCCAGGCACAGCAGGACTGAGATCGGCACTCAGGGCCCTGCACGTGCCAGGGCCCTGGTGACTCCGTTCCGTGGACATCTAGTGCCACGAGAGGCATCCGACTGCCGCGAAATAACACGTTTGTTACTATTTGGCTTCAGGTGAGCTTAGGAGGAAAAGGCAGATGTCTACTCATTAAAAATACTCTTTTGATCAACTTCCTAAGGACAAAGTTCAAAAAACAAAGGACAATGTTTTACTGCCCTCCCCCCAAACTAAAGAAAACGCAACACTTTTTTTTAAAGCCAAGGACAAGGTAGGGTTAGGAGAAGGGAAGCGATCTCTGCTGGCAGCCTCCTCTCCCTTCCCCACGGGCTGGTGTATATTTGTCACAGCAGAAGGTGGGGCTGTGCATATGTGTATTTTGCAATTAGTGAAAAGCGAGGGAAAGTTTCTGAGAATCTTTGCTTTGTGGTCTCGAATACTTAGCGTTTTACCGGTTCCTGGAGAGTGCTTTGCTTGGTGACTGTCGATGGTGTTTTCCTGCAGTCTGGCCTATGGTATGCGGGGATGTAAATACATCTTGCTAGGCCGGCACCATCTGTCCCCCAGAGCACTGGTTTGCACAGCTTATGTAGCCTGAGTAGGTCCCCAGCTTTGTCGCAGATGCTGAGGCCATGAAAAATAAATGCCTTTTAATTGTTCACACTGTAAACAATATTGGTACAGTTTCAAACCCGACTGTCCTGGGCACTCCCTCTCATTACTCGCTGTTTGTGGCACTTTATGTGTTAAAAAATGGCAGCGGCAGCACTGCCCAAACATGTATTTTGTCATCAAATGTTAGGGCAATCCACCTGGTCCCTCAGGCGAGGAATCGGAGGTGTAGAAGCAGAAATGACTTTCAAAACGCCATTCAAAAATCAGCAACGGGTCCTGTGTCACCCGCTCCTTTTTGGCCCCCAGCCCCCGGCAGGTAATAGCCTAGAATGAAGGGCCGCTGGAGCTCAAAGGAGGCGGCTGGATCGGTTCTCTTAGCATTGCGAGGAAGAGTGTTGCACAGTCTGTTGAACTTTTCTTTACAACATGAAGGTTGTGATCTCTAGCTGAAGTTCTCCCTTTTATTCCAATCCACCAATTTTCATGGCTTTTTTGTGTTTGTGTTTGACTTATTTACAGAAAATTACCTGAAAAGCCCCCGTCTGAGGCCTTGTCATGGCCGAGTGGAACATGACATCATTTGTGGCGGAGGAAGCCACTAACGCCTCTGCGGGCGGGAACGCCTCGGCGGGCGGCGTGCAGCGGCAGATCCCCGTGGTGCACTGGGTGATCATGAGCATCTCCCCGCTGGGGTTCGTGGAAAATGGAATTCTGCTCTGGTTCCTTTGCTTCCGCATGAGAAGAAACCCCTTCACTGTCTACATCACCCACTTGTCCATCGCCGACATCTGCTTACTCTTCTGTATTTTCATCCTGTCTATCGACTACGCTTTGGGTTACGGACTCTCTTCTGGCCATTACTACACAAATGTCACGTTGTCGGTGACTTTCCTGTTCGGCTACAACACGGGCCTCTACCTGCTGACGGCCATCAGTGTGGAGAGGTGCCTGTCGGTCCTCTACCCCATCTGGTACCGGTGCCACCGGCCCAAGCACCAGTCCGCATTTGTCTGCGCCCTCCTGTGGGCACTTTCTTGCCTAGTGACCACCATGGAGCATGTCATGTGCATCAGCGGCGGAGAAGAGAGCCGCTCTCGAAGCGACTGCAGGGCAGTCATCATCTTCATAGCCATTCTGAGCTTCCTGGTCTTCACGCCACTCATGGTGGCGTCCAGCACCATCTTGGTAGTGAAAATCCGGAAGAGCACGTGGACTTCCCATGCCTCGAAGCTGTACATAGTCATCACAGTCACCATCATCATCTTCCTCATTTTTGCCATGCCCATGAGGCTCCTGTACCTGCTGTACTATGAGTACTGGTCGATGTTTGGGAACCTACACCATATTTCCCTTCTCTTCTCCACCATCAACAGCAGCACCAACCCTTTCATTTATTTCTTCGTGGGCAGCAGTAAGAAGAAGCGGTTCAAGGAGTCTTTAAAAGTGGTTCTGACCAGAGCTTTCAAAGATGAAACGCACCTGAGGCACGAGGAAGACAACTGTAACACCATCACAGTTGAGACTGTCGTCTAAGGACCGCAGAGGGAAACTGTGGGTAACAATGGTTGAACACAGACCGTTTTTAGTTTGTGCTTGGAATACAACTTAAGTATCTCCCAGATACGATACAGAAGGACACCCCATCCCATATGCATTATGAGAGATTAATTAATGATGAGATTGTACTCTTGTACTGTATCTTCTGGATAAGCCTACATCCATGCCAGACCTCTGTCATATCTGTACTTAGCAAAAACTATTTCTGTGCTTCTCAGCTCTTCTGGCAGTATTTTGCCATGAACCATACAAACTACTCTAGAAGGAAGATTTACAGATGTGTGCAGGAAAAGGTAACAAAAGTATTTGTTGGAACTTGGGGGGCAGCTCAATGTAGTGAGAAGAACAAGGGTTGCTACCTGTGTGACATCAGGCAAGGAGTTTAACCTCCAAAAGCCTCATTCCTCACTTATAAAATGTTGCAGTAATAGTCTATTCCTCCCAGGCCTGTTGTGAAGATGAAATGAGAAGATGAGGTTTGCAAAGCACCTGGCACATTGTTGATGTTCAATGAGCATCAGTCTCTCCTCACTCCTTTAAGTGGCAGACAAATAAATATTTCTGTTTTGTAAAGCACACACACACAGCTCTATCACGTACAAAAATTGCTATGTGTTTTAAAATGTTGAATGTAAATTTACAAAGGTCTTCTTTTTGCTTCCAGCATGAAAGCTTTTCATGGCATAACACCTCTGTTGAAAACATTGGCAGATGTTTTAATCTCACCAACCACGTGTTAGAGCATCATCTCGGGTTGTGAAGAAAAACATTTGGCCACCAATAGAGGAGTGTCTTATGGCTTCCCTTCCCTTTCTGGAAATACTAGATGGAATGAGAGTGTGTTTTGAAATCCTTCGATTGCATATAATGTTCAGGAATGGAGCTGAATTCAGGAGCTCACCAGGGTGATTGTGCTTTTGAAGACCCCTCCCCTCCCATGAAGTTCCCACCTGCAGCCAGTTGAAGGTCTCTGCACCGCATTCCTGTCCTCCTATAGCATTTCTTTGCATCATTCCTGTAAGGAGACTCAGTGGCAGGGGCTGATGAGAACGTGGTCACATCTTGGAGGAATCTGGACGTTTTTCCTCGTGACAGATCTTTCCACGACTTCCTCAGCATCTTTACTCGGCACCCGCCCAGGATGGGCTCCGCCTCTCACCTGCTGCCAGCTGCCATCTTCAGACTGCATGTCCCAGGTTTTAGCTGTGACATCCATCTTGGCCTAGAGACTGCATTGTTATGATTATTTCTTTCTGTCCCTTCCAGGATTTCCATGAAAATGACAGTGTTTCGTGAGATTCTATGGGAATTACAATTTCAAGTCCATAAATGAGCCCATTAGTATTTATTTCAGCTGTTTGTTCTCCAAAGGGTCAGAGGAGCAACAATGAAATGGTTCTTGGTTGCTTCCTGTCCATTCTCTGTCCTCTTCCTTTTTCAAAAGAAAGGATTGACTGTAACCCGAGGACCAGCTTCACTGGGGAAGACAAGTGAGTCCCTCCCACTGAGCACGGACCCCACTGCCAGCCGAGCTTGGGTGCAGGAGCTGTTCAGTGGGTGATGACATCTGATTCAGGAACAAGGCAGCTTGCTTGCAGGAGCCCAGATGGAGCGTGGAGCAAATGACATTTAAAATGATCTTGTTTTGGGTTTAAAACAGAGCCTCTTCACTGGGAAAGAACAGAATAAAAAGCTTAGAGTGACTCCTCTCTGTTTCACGTCATCTCCCCCGATGCTGCTCGCGGGCTCCTGGGTCAGTGAGGGGGTCAACTTCATCTCATCCCATGTGGGATCTTGGTCTCAGAGAGGAACCTAAAGACTGCGAGATACAGGGAATTTCCACCTAAGGAAAATAAGTTGAACTAATGGGAAGCCCCCATTTATTGCCTTTCTGCAGATAAAGTGGGGAAATTGAGTGTAACAATAAATACAAAAATTCTTCCAACCTTAAGGGGTAGGATTCAGAGGTTAGCTCTCTCTTCCTCTAAACCCATTTCCAAAGTAAAGGAAATGTAAGGTTAAAACTACAAGAAGATTTAAGTAAATTTGCAAATATGGAGAGAAGCCTAAATAAGTTATACCCTTTGGGCATTTAGATAATTTGCCTAAGTCATTGTCAGTTACTGGGTGGCATTTCTGAGAATTCTCTGCAGATGAGGAGGAGATTGCTGGTATGTAACGTCGATCCTAATGAAGAAGAAGGGTTTGTAGCATTCACACAAGTGGCCTTCTCTGCAAAACACCATAATGTGGACAAGGCAAAGACGGGCGAATGGCAGCCCCCATCCTCCGTAATAGGAGAGAAGGACACACACATAACAACAATTCCAAGCTGCTTACAAATTTATGTTGGGAGTGTTTGGCACAAATTTGTGTGGCAGTTAAGAAGAAGTCGAAATCACATTTTTTGCAGTAAAAAAAGAATGTTTCATGGAGATGCCCTTTGGGTTGGTTGCTTGAAGGCAGGTAGGATTTCAAAGATTAAGGAGGGACAGAGGGGACTCCAGGCAGAGGATGGCTGTAAGGGCAGGCAAGGACACAGCAACTCGAGGAAGCAGGTCCAGTCGCTGCCACCCCTGCTGACTGGTGGGAGAAGTGGTCCCTGGGGACTCAGGCTGTGCTGTGAGACCACCTCTCTCCTCTCTCTTTGTTGCGGTTATCTTTGACCTCCCAGCGCCACATTCTTCAAGGTCCTTGGAACCGGGCTCTGGGCTTTCTCTCCAGGCCATGCTCACCCTCATCCAGTGCTGCCCACGCCTGGCCCTTCCGAGTCTCGTCCCCACAAGTCTTCCACTGCCCCCCAAGCCCCGTCTGAACCCAAGTGGCCTGCAGCCCTGCTCCTTTTTGAACTATACTTTGGGTCTTATTGCAACCTGAAATCGATCCTCTTGTTAATAGAAAGACCAAATTCTATCGAATATTTTAAAGAGATTTATTCTGAGCCAAAGTATGAGTGACTGCAGCCCAGAGATACCCAAATCCAAGAAGCCTTGAGTAAGTGGTCCTGAGGCAGTCAGGTTACAGTTTGGTTTTATATATTTCATGGAGACGGGAATTGTACGTTAAACCATAAATCACTACATGGAAGGTGTACATGGGTTTGGCCCAAAAGGAGGGATATCTTGAAGCAGGGGCTTACAAATCATGGGTGGATTTAGAGATACTTTAATTGGCAATTGGTTGAGAGAGTTAAGCTTTGTCTAAAAATTTAGAGTCAGTAGGAAGAAATGCCTAAGTTAAGAGAAGGGAGTCTGTTGTCTGTCATGTGATACTGTGCCAGTTTCTTACAACATGGTGATTGTGTTCCGAAAAGAAGCCTCCTGAGAATGAGCTTTTCCAAGAGGCCAAAAATCAACTATTGAGTTCTCATTTGTTTAAAATAATTGGCATGTGGTTGAAATTACAGTAAATTTGGTAAAGACAAAATAAAAATATTTTTTTCATAATTCTAATTTCACTTTTTTTCAGGATTTTATATGAAACTGTGGTTCTTATTTTAACAAGATTTCTTTTTAACGAACTTTACTAAAATCAGTCATCCCTGGATAGGAAGATCCTCTTACACTAATTACTTTAAAATATATACATATGTGTGTTAATACAACAAGTTGAATTGCCAAAGCAGATTCTATGTGACTTACAGATCTTACCCAACACAAAACTAATGATTCAAATGATAATAGGAAAGTGCCAGGCACAAATGAAACATTCTTTTCTGGAGGAGCCCAAAACTTTTAATTGTTTCTATCTTTTTGTCAAATTTTTCATTTCATTCCTGAATTTTCCGAAGTTTATTTAGTTTTCTATCTGTATATTCTTGTGATTCCCTGAAAATTTTTAAGAAGATTGTTCTGAATTTTCTGTCAGACATTTCATAGATCTTCAATTCTTCTGGGTCCATTGCTAGAATTTTGTTGATTTCTTTTGGTGGTGTCATATTTCCCTTAGTTTTCACAATCCTTGAATCTTTACGTTGATATCAGTGCATTTGAGAAGACAGCCACATCTTCTGTGGCTGGTAGTGATTCTAGCTTTTGAAGGTGTTGTCAGAGTGTTACTACTTAGTATCAGGACTTAAACACCGGCCTGTTGTTGCTTCCCATTCTGGGAAGGACTTACAGTGAGCGCCAGAACTAAAACACTGTGCTCAAACTAATTTGTTGTCCTGCCATTGTTTCCTAGTCTGGGGAAGACTTACAGTGAGCACTGGAACTTAAACATTGCCCTGGAACTATATTGCTGCCCTGCCATTGTTTCCCTGTCTGGGGAAGAATTAAGTGGGCATCAGAACTTAATCCTGACTTTCTAGTTGTTTCTGAGTCAAGGGGAAGGCTCCTTGAGCATGTGGGCTTTGTGGAAAACACAGCTGGGGATTTGGACCTTCCTGCGAACTGTGACCCCTGCAGTGCTCAGATGCCAGCCAGTCTCTTCAACATGGCACCCCTGCCGATCAGAGAACAAAACAGCCACCAAGGTCTGTGCACCAGTTGCTGCAACCAGTGCCCCATTCTTTGTCCCCAGTTTACCTCAGGTGGTTCAGCCCTCCTGGCACTCCCAGAGGTTCCTGTGGGATGGACCAGAGTGGGCTTCCCATGAAGATTCCCAGATCAATGAGGAGATTGAATGTTCACCTGCAATTCCCTCCTCTCACCCTGAAAACCATGGGTCTGGGGAAATTCTCTGTGAGTGGTGTTATGCCAGCTTGAGGATGGGCCGAAGCCTAAGATGACCAGTTCTGTTACCGGTTGTGGCTTCTCTTGATTCTGTGGGCCCAGTGGGGCTTCTCCACTTTTCCCCCAAGTGCTGGTGAATTCAGGGTGGTATTCTTGTCTTTGAATCCTTTCTAGTTATATTTTTGTGGAGGTAGTGATTCTAGGGGGTCTTCTATTCTGCCATCCTGCTGATGTCCCCTTGACTTTAAGATTCAGCTCCCCAAAATGTCCCGTTCTCCTACATTAGAACATATTTTAGTTTCAGATTGACTGATGAGTTTTGAACAACGTATATGGATATGTTATTCTCAAAGAAGGCTGCCTAAGTTTGGAGGTGCCTCTGTTTGTACTCTGTTAATCACACAGGTGGAAAATGCTTATGTGACTACCTGCCCCCCTTCTCCAGCCTTCCATGCCCCATAAATTTATAAAACCCAAATTTATATACAATAAACAATCTTGACAGATCAGGTGTATTCTGCTGGGAACAGAACGAGTTCCCTGAACGTGACAGTTTTACAAAGCAGTCTGACTGATGTCTTCAGCACCTTTGCAAGGAGCCTGGGCTGGGGTTATGCACGGGAGAAGGCATTCCTCAGGGACGGAGTGAGTTGCAGGTTTGATGCTAACTCCTGTGCGTACCTTTCAGCCAACACCAGACTGTAAATGCCTGAGGCAGGAACCTTGCTGGGGGAGAGAGGGAAGAAACTGTACTCTGTGAGGAGGTGAGGACTAGCAGTCTGGCTATCTACTTAGTAGCTGTGCAGGAGCCAACAGGTTAATCTCTGTGACCCTTGGTTACCATCTCTATGTAACTGGCGACTTAGCTGGAGCTCCACCCAAAGCAGATCCCGAGACAAGGATCTGGTGCAAGTGATTTATTTAGCTGTCATCCTGAGAAGCCGGCAGAGAGTGGGGATTTGGGCAGGAAAAGCAGAAAGTCAACAAAGGGTGAGTTAAGGAGTACAGGGGCCCCGGACAGCGAGGACCCACCTCGGAACTGCCCTCCTGGAGGGGCGGAGGGAGCCACGGTGCTGATGCCCCACCACTTGTGCCCTGCCCCCCCTGGGGAGGGTCACCTCCCTGGCTTCAACTCCCAGCTCTCCCAGGACTGTCCTGTGCTCAGGCCGAGCATGGCCCACTGTGAATACCTTGAGGCAGAGCGACACTGGGGGCTGTGGGCTGACACAGCGTCATCTCTACCTGCAGGTGACCTCAGGGGTGGCTTCATGGTTGACCAACAGCATCTGCGACAAGGGAAAAAAAATATCCACAGAGTAGCTGCGCTGAGTAAGTGAAATAATGCTCGTGGACACTCCGTGTGAACTGTAAAGCACCAATCGAAAGTTAGTTATTCCTTGAGGACAGTATGCAAAGTGAAATAAGCCAGGCACAAAAGGACAAAGACTGTGTGATCTCACTCACATGAGGTTCCTGGAGTCGTCCGATTCACAGAGACAGAAAGCAGAGGGTGGTTGGCAGGGGCTGGGGAGGAAGCACGGAGTCAGTGTTTGATGGCTGCTGAGTTGCAGTTTGGAAAATAAAACATCCCAGGGGTCTGTTGCGTGACAATGTGCATAGAGTTAACACCGCCGTGCTGGGCATTTAGAAATGGTTACGAGGGTACATTTTATGTTATGCATATTTACTACAGCAAAAAAATAATTAGTTATTACACTTCAAGGCACGTGGTGTGTTTCTCAGAATACTGGGCAGCACCCGACCCAGGGGCGGCGGCAAGTCAGTCCGGGGGGTGATGAGGGATGGAGGCAAACCCCTCTGTCCCCTCAGTGGGGGGGCGCTGGCCCTGTCCCGGTGAGAGGCAAGGACATGAGGGCAATTACATGTCAGAAGCTGTATTTTCAAATAGTGCAGGCTCCTTCGAAACAGCCCCACGCGATTCCAGCGAGGCGCTGTAAGGGCCACACGGTAGCTGTCTGTGCCTTTGCGAGAGTGATACAATCTGTGTTGCCGCGGCTCAGCGCTGCGGCTGTGCGGATGCAGCCACAGACAGGCTTAAATGAGCAAGAATGGCTGCGCACCGATACGACGTTATTATGGACACCGAAAGTTGAATTTCATGTAATTTTCACAAATCATAAAAATTCTCCTTTCTTTCCTTCAGCCATTTAAAAATGTAAAACAAAACAAAACTATTTTTTTGCTTGTAGGCTGTACAAAAACAGGTGACAGCCAGATTTGGAGGTGGCCGTGCTTTGCCATCAGTAGCCTAGAGTGCTCTGGGGACCTCCCTTCTGAGATTCCCATCCAAGTGGCTGCAGCACACCCATTTGACAATCCTGACCTTGGGGGTGGCAAATCATTATTTCATGGTGGACTGAACTTTGCACAAGGACCAGCAGACATCCCGACTCAAACCTGATGGATAAGATTGGTGTCAAGTTGAGAAATTCTGTTTTTCTATATGGTGGTATAGAAAATGAGAGAGATTTTCCATGGTAGGTAAATTGCCTATAAATGTAATTCTAATTCTATAAGCTCAGGGATTATTTTATTCACCCATATCAAACTATATTCTCTCACTTTCAGAGGGAATTATCAGAATTTTCCAGAGATCAGGAATGAAATGTTCATGCATAAGAATATTTTATTGGGTTTTTAGAAGGATAAAGATCTCACATATGGCTTTTGGATATAGCATGAACAAAATGTAGTTGCTAACAAATTAGAAACCAGAACATGTCCTAATATAGAGTTGATTACCACTTGCAAGCTCTGTACCGTCACTACCCTAAACAAAGAACATAAGCCTTGTCCCAATTTGTAGGATAAATTTTTCAGGAACTCAGTTGCAAAAGTCGTTATCACACTGATTTATTGATGTGTGCTCTTAATCAAAGTGTACCGTTTAGAATTATTTGCTCTTAGGCAAATGTACAAAGCTAAAAACATTCCTTAAAATGCTTAGAGCAAAACAATGGCACAATAAAACATCATTAAGCATGCTTTAGGCTCATTAGCTCTGGTTGAATGTGGTTGATCGTTTATGGGAGTAGAACTGAGCTACTGAGCACGTCCCATCTTTATTCTTCCAAGGAGAGAGAAAGCAGGTGGGGCGCAAGGGTTGGAGGCAATTTTTATTTCTGCATATGCTGAGCCAGGGACTGTCTAACCCAGTGATCATGTGACAGCGTGGATTATATTTTTGGAGGCTTCGGCAACCCCAAATCTTGCCTTTCATTTCTATAGACCAAGAACAGGGGTATTTCCCAGATGAATTTTTAGGTTTGAAGGGTCTTCTGTTAGACACATGAAATAAAAAGGTCTGTGCTATTTTTACACGGATAAAGCTGTGCCTCAGCAGGTGGCCCATCTCCGTCCTCAACGTCCAGGCTTTTTCTCAGGAACTGTCCTCCAGGAAGGTGCAGGACAGCTGCTTGGCACTCTCTCCAGTGACCCTTCAAGTGTTAGCGCTTTCAGACTCTTTCTGTTTGCTCTGACATTTCCCTACACACCTTGTGTCCAACTGCTAAGGTCTGAATGTGTGTGTCCAGAGTCACACGTTGAAACCCTCGTATTAGGAGGTGAGGCCTTTGGGAGGTGATTAGGTCATGAGGGTGGAGCCTTCATGGATGGGATTAGCTGTCCTTATAAAACAGGTCCAGGTCGTGAGCCAGGTGCAGTGGCTCACACCTGTAATCCCAGCACTTTGGGAGTCTGAGGTGGGCGAGTCACTTATGGCCGGGAGTTCTAGACCAGCTTGGGCAACATAGCAAGACTGAGTTTCTGCAAAAATAAAAGAAAAATGAACCATATGTGGTGGTGTGCGTCTGTAGTCCCAGCTTCCTGGGAGGCTGAGGCAGGGACAGGAGGACCGCCTGAGCCCAGGAGCTTCAGGCTGCAGTGAGCCACAATCATGCCTCTGCATTCCAGCCTGTCTCTAAATTAAATAAATAAAAGAAACCCAAGTTAGCTCCCTGACTCCTCCGCCATGTGAGGACACAGCGAGAAGGTACCATCTCCCTCACCAGGCTCCGAGTCTGCCGTGCCTTGATCTTGGACTCTCCAGCCTCCAGAACTGTGAGAAATGAGTTTCTATGTTTATAATCACCCAAGCTACGGCATTTTGTTATAACGGCCCGAATGGACTAAGATACCAGCTTTCCATCATTTTTCTTATTTGTCACAAAGTCGGCGAACTGAAGTGACAGAAGACAGTGGCGGTGACAGGCTGTGGCTGAGGGCTGCGGGGCTGCAGGAGCCCGCTGGGGGCTCCCGTCTCCGCCCCCACAGACGACAGTGCTGGGAAGGAGGGAATGAAATCCTAGGGCTCAGGAAGTGGCCTGGGAGACCTGATGAGCCTGTGTCCTCTCTCTCAGACGACAGGGTGACCCCAAGCGACCAGAGGTGCACATCAGAGCGGATCTGAGCTCAGCAAAGAGCTGGCAGGGAAGCTGAGGCAGAAAACGGTTGTCTGAGTTCAGGCGCATCTGTTGGATGCCTGAGGTCGCCACAGGGCAAACTTTCTCCGGAAGTGTCCTCAGCCCCTGCTTCGGTTCACAGCCTGGGATTAGCAGGGGTTGGGTGAGAGGAGACGCCCCGCTGTCAGCCTGGGGGTGCCTGGGCTGCCAACCCTCAGCGACGCAAGAGTGGACGGAGAGGACGCGTTGAGAAACATTTCTAGTAATTTGACAGAGTAATTCCGTATCTGTTGAATCTAATAATTAAAATATTAGACTTGTATTTTTATGACTTTGTCTTTATTTCATTTTAAAATAATTTATATGTATTATACTTTGCAAAAGAAATGATCTGCAAATAAAAACAAACAGAAAACGCTCCTCACCACAGAATGTTCGGGAAACATTGCTCTAGGCCCGGGAACCTAGATAGTCTCTCTTTTCTCCTTGGGGGAGTTGTGATTAACTGTAAAGGTTGCTGCTGTGTTATGTTGTATCGTATTGTGTGGTGTTGTGTTGTATCGTATCATGCTGTGCTGTATTGTACGATATTATGCTAGGTCTAAAAAAAGCAGTCATCAGTGACCTGAAGAAAGGAAAGGTTTTGAATCTTTACCAAGGAGGCTGAGTTGTCTCGTCAAGCAAAGCTTGGCCAGGTTGCTACCTTTGGCACTGTCCGGAGTGGCCTTCGGCATGCTGCCCAATTACGTCTAATCATTTATTGTCCAGTAAGGCCCTGGGTGACAGGTGCAGTTGCAAATGTCCTGGCTGCCAGGGGACAGGAAGAGGGAGTGTCTGTCCCTTCCCCTCCTGTGTGAGGGCTGGGCCTCCCCAGCCCACAGATACTGCACATGCTGGGTGCTGGGTGCTGGGACCCCCGCAAGACAAATGTCCACCATGGTCCCTGCCTTTGCTGCCCCACGCTCCACACAGGCCCCCCGGCCCCTTTATACTCACCCACCTGCTGTAGTGCCCTCTCACCCTCTCCCCAGCTCAGAGTATTTCAGTTGCTGCGTCCAGATGCACATCCAGATGTCTGGGTGGCGTCCACTTCTCTTCCTTTTCCGTGCCCTGGAGTCCTTGCTCTGGATTTAGGGAGAAGCAACAAAACAGAAAACTCTAAAAAGAAAATCACAGCATAGCAAACATTCATCATCTGGGTAACAAGCCTCTGACAAATTGAGATATTTTTGTTCAATTTACATTATGTTGATCATCAGTCTGCACACCCACGACGGTGAGTTCCACGGCACAGGTTTTTCACGGTCTACATGAGAATGAGTCAATGAATAATAAGAACTGTATAATGATGGGCTGTCTGCATTTTTTCAATTCCATGATTTTTCACAGGAAACTAAGGGGGCAAACTTCCTTATTGTTCATTGAGTTTGGGTAGCTTGATGTTTGGGTATGTGTATGACTCTGGTTTTTTTTTTTTTTTGAGACAAGGTCTCACTCTGTTGTCCCATTTTGAGTGCAGTGGCATCATCATAGCTCACAGCAACCTCAAACTACTGGACTCAAGTGATCCCTCTGCCTCAAGTGATCCCTCTGCCTCAGCCTACCAAACAGCTGGGACTCCAGGCACATGCCACCACGCTCAGCTAATTTTTCTTTTTCTTTTCTTTTTTTTTGTAGTGACAGTGTCTCCCTATGTTATTCAGGCTGGTCTCACACTCCTGAGCTCAAGCAATCCTCCCACCTCGGCCTCCCAAAGTGCTAGGACTATAGGTGTGAGTCACAACTCCCAGCCCCACTCTCCGTGTTTTCAACAGAGGAGGGAAGGTTGATTTTGTGCAAAGAATCTTCCGTGTCCTTTATTGCAATTTTCTTTTCTGGAAGACATGTGAGTTCAGAAGTAAAACCAAGTGGCCATAGTTGTGAGTCTTATTTGCATAAATAATGATACCTCCCTTGTGAGAAGTAGGGATTAGTACTAAGTCAAGTAGCCACTTCCTGTTTGCCGGGCACCCTTCTTCTTAGGGCTTCACGTGCTCGTCCCATTTAATACTCACAAGCTCGTACGCACCATCACGATCTCTGTCCTATGAAACTAGTCGACGGTGGAACCAGAATTCCAACTGGGACAGTCTGAGTCCAGAGCTCTGCTCTCCATTTCACTCAACATGAGGTCCCTTCCCATGCTGGCCAAGATCTGCTCTCCCTGTTTATCCTGCAATGGAAGCCGAGAAGTTTCTATGTCACGTCGGTGATGTGAAGAATCCCTGGAGAAAGGTTATGTTCCTTCAAGCTTCATATCTTCCGAAGAGATGAGTAGCACAGAGTTTAGCCATTGAGAAAATGAGACCTTGCCGTTCTGGCGCCTCGCTTGTTCCCCTGGCTTCCTCCCCCAGCCCAGCTGCTGCGGTTTGGTGTGTTGTGGTTAAACTTTATGGAAGGAATGGAACGGGGCCTGCTCCAATGTTCTCTTTTCAGGTTTTGAAGGAAGGCTCCGCATTAGGCTGTGGGGCCGCTGCCCGCAGACAAGAGCAGAGCCCGGGCAGGGGAGGGCTTGGATGCAAAGAGGGACACCTGGACATCCTGCCGCGTGGGCGAGTCTCACCTGGTGGTGGCTCCTCCTGAAGATGGATCCTGCAGTCCTGTGCCTTGGGGGACAAAAATGACATGAATGTTGCAGAGCAGAGCCTGGCAAGTTGGAGGGGACAGAATGAAAACATGAGACAGATGGGGCCAGAAATGTGAAGGGCAGTTCTCAAGCATCCTCTAAAGAATAGAAGTTGGATGATTAAACACGAGGCTGAGCACATGACAAAGTACTCGGGCAAGGAACTAAGAAGAATGAAACTGGTTGTGCAAGGTAAGAATTAACAGTAACACAAAATTATGAAAAAAATGCAGTATGGAATACTTAGGAGGTATCTACCTCTTCTTTAATCATAGAGCTTAACTGTCTTAAAACAACTAAACAGTCTTTATGTGCCCTAGCCTGCTCCCTGGTTTTGGAGCCCTTTCCTCGTCCAGAATGATCCAGCCCAGGCCCACCCTCCACCAAGTCTCTGGAGAGGTCTCACGGTCAGCAGCTTTTGCCTCTCAATAAATGTCGAGTGAATGAACAAAGAAAGCTTTCGTACAAAAAAACTATGACCAGCGAATGAAAGGAATGATTTCACTTCTTGCCCTCTGTGTGCCAGGCTCAGGCTTTGCTTTTGAGAGTTCTGGCGAGGCAGCCCTGGCGTCCACGTTTGGTCTACGAACACCTGCACCCACCACTACCTGAGCTCCCTCTTGCAATGAATGTTTTCCCGCACATGTATGTGATATAATATATAGTTTATTTTTGTTTTCGAGCTCTATAAAAATCATATTTCTATGTAGCTTTCTGCATACTGTTTTTTCACTCAGCATCGTGTCGAGGGACTCATGCTGTATGTAGCGCGGTTCATTTATGTTGACTGCTGAGATACATCCCACTGGCTAAATATACCACGTTTTATTTATCCTCTTGTCGGTGGACTGTTTCCAGTTTTGTTTATTTTTAACTGGAAGCATTGCTGTTTTAAAACTTTTCTATGCATGTCTCTTTGTACGCTTTCGCAAGAATTTCTCATATACCTAGGAGTAGGATTGCTGGGTCAGATTTACAAAATAACGCCAAAGTGCTTTCAAAGTGGGCAAGGCAGGTGGAGAGAACCTATTTACAACCCTGCTCACAATATGTGAGTCTAACTGATCCGCTTTCTCTTGGTATTTCTCAGTGTTTGCCAGCCGAGAGGGTACGGAATGCTGTATTGTCGTAGACGTAATTTCCGTTTGCCAGATTACGAAAGAGGCTGAGCAGCTTCTTATCACATTGACATGTGTGCTATACCGGGTTGAACAATGTCACACTTTCTCAAAAGTTCATGTCCTGGAACCTCAGAACGTGACCTTATTTGGAAATAGGGTATTGTTGCTATTATTAATTAAATTATAATGACGCCATGCTGGATTAGGGTGGAGCCTAAATCCAATGACAAGTGGCCTTATAAGAGGGCCACGTGAAGACAGAAGCATAAATTGGAGTGATGCGTGTACAAGCTAAGGAACGTCAAAGATCGCCAGCAACCACCGGGAGCCGGGAGGACACGGAAGAGTGAGCATGGCTCTGCCGGCGCCTTTACTTTTTGCCACTGGTGAATTTTAAAATAGTCTCAGGCTGGGTGAGATGGCTACGCCTATAACCCTGGCACTTTGAGAGGCCAGGAATTCGGGGCTGCAGTGAGCTATGGTGGAGCCACTGCACTCCAGCCTGGCTGACAGAGTGAGACCCCGTCTCTAAGAAAATTAAACTTGAAATTAAACAAGTTTTCTCTGGCAAGTCCATATTGTCTTAGTTGCTAGAGCTTTATGTGAGTCTTGATATCTGGCAGGGCAGTTCCCTCATGCTCTTCGTTTTGTTGAGAGATAACACAGCAGACGCTGCCCGTGCTCTGCCCACAGCCCTGCAGGTTCATTTGCACTCTCTGCGGCAACGCTAGTGTTTCCTGAGAATAATTCCTAATAAATCGCTTTCATGTGTCACTCCGTCTCAGAGTCTTTTGGGGAACTAACCTATTTTAAAATTTTAAAATTCCACATATCCTTGAAATACCTTTTCAGATCACATGAAAATCCTGTCGAGATTTTACTTGGAATTGTATAGTATATACGGATCAGTTTTGGGGTAGATTTTATTTGGAATTGTATAGTATATATAGATAAGTTTTGGGGTAGAATTGTGTCCTTATAACATTAAATATTTTTATATATAAATAGGAAATATTTTTTCTATTTGTAGGTCTTTTTAAATAACTTTCAGTGGTTTTTGTAAATTTCTGAGTAATGGTCGTGCACATATTTTATTTGATTTATTTCTAGGTACTGAATAGTTTTTGTTGCTGTTGGGGGTTTTGTTTTGTTTCCTGTTTATCGCTACTGTAGAGAAAAGCAATTGATTTTTATTCTTGGTTCTATTTTTTGTGCGCGTACCTCATTATTTTTGGTTGAATTCTGGACATTTTATATGAGAAATTTGTGTCAGAATTCTTTTATCAATATAGTGAAGCCTATGGACTACTTCTTAGAAGATTAATTTTAAATGTAGGAAAAAATGTGTGGGATAACAAATAATCCAATTATATTGAAATGCAATCCTATCCACCGATCCTTTGGGTGTCCATAGGCCCCAGGTTAAGAAGTTCTGGGTCTTAGCCAGGCATGGTGGCACATGCCTATAGTCCCAGCTACTCAGGAGGCTGAGGCAGGAGGATCGCTTGAGCCCAGGAGTTTGAGGTTGTTATGAGCTAGGCTGATGCCATGGCACTCTAGCCCGGGCAACAAAGTGACACTCTTGTCTCAAAAGAAAAAAAGAAGAAGAAGAAGTTGTGGGTGATGTTATCTTCCCCGAGAGGAGTTTGCTGCAAACTTTGGTGAGGCAGATAGAGTGAGTTTGACCACCTTCACTTAGTCATGGATGAGCGGACTTGAGGCTGAACTGCAGTTTTAAAAGGCGATTTCAAACTGTGCGTCTCTGCTTTGCACTCCCCTGTTAGCATTCACCCCTCGGGGAGTTCCAAACAGGCACTCATTTTAATGTTAGATAACTTTTAACCAAGAGCAAACTCTCAGGCACCCAGTGTTTTAGGGAATAAATTGTTTGGCAGAAGCAGATACATTTCCACAGATCATAACCTTGGACAGATTGTAGATATCAAGACATTTAATCACAGGGTTCTGACATTTAAGAACTTGGGCGTTCAGAGTTTTGTTGGCTTTCAGAGATAGGCAGAGTTTAATAAGCCAAATAAATTATTCTTTAGATTTCTGTTGAAAAGGCTGTAAATAGCATTTTACAAGTTCTGTCTGTCATCTTTTTATGAGGAACATTAAATATTCCTCCAGTGTAGTATTTTTATGAAGGGAAGAGCACTTCTAAATATGTTTGTTAATTACCAAATAACAAGACAAATGGAAGGTCAGAGGTCAGCTGCCTTCTGTCCTTTCTTTCCATGACTCCCAAAATAGTTTAAGGTATTTTTAAAGGTACAGTTTTAACCTTTTCATTAATTTACATTGTGTTTTGACAACAGAAAGGGTTATATAATAGTGCAGCCTCCTTCTACCAAATAGGGATCTGAGGAGAGAAAAAAAAAACTCTTACTATTTAAATTTAGAAATCTTGAATGTTTGGTTAAGAAGGAACTGTTTTCCCTTCTGATATTTTTTTACAGACTTTACTGAAACCAGAGCTTTATGTTCTTGTTAAAAAAGAAACAAAGAAATGGCAATAAATATAGTACAATACTTTCCGTATCAAATTATTTCAAATTGCTTGAGGTTATCAGGAAGGAAAATACAGTCTTCCATCGTATGTGGCTTTAAAATTGTCACTGTCATTCTCTACCTCTTCAAATTAGTTCAAACACGTATTGAGCATCTTCTGCATGCCACGCACATGCTGAGCATAACTAATGTGGCTCTAGTTCAGAGAGTCTAAATTTCTGCCATGCTTGAGGGTATGGCATGCAGGATTGCTAAATGCTAAGCATGCCAACAAGTCAGGGGCTCAAAAACAGAGCAAAACAAAACAATCTGAAATGAAACATGTATTTTCAATAAACTCATTTAGCATTTTGCATTCAGAAGAATCCAGAAACTATTTTTACTTTCAGCATACATGTAAGTTTTGAGTTCTACGCTTCAGTATTATGCTTACTTTGAAGTTCATAGTGAATGCCATGACCTTTTCAGGGCTTGGGACCACTAAAGGTCTCAAAGTAGTTTGAGTTTCAAGCTCTGATCTGCCTCTGCTCCTGCCCTGATGCAACTCATACCTGGAATTCCTTGGGCTGGGGATAAGCAATTCAAGGACGCTGGGGACAAATTGGACGCAGAGGACACGGTGATTTGAAGGTGCTAGATCTCTTTGCAAGAGCCTGAACAGAGGCAGAAGGACCAAAAGAAAGTGCTTCCATGACACGATGAAGCCGATCTTGGTCAGTCTGAGGATTTCAAGGCTAATCGAGGCAGAGGCAGGGCCACGAGGTGGCAGTATGGCACAGCAAGCTTTACTGGGGGACGGGTGGGTGGGGCTGCGGGAGAGGGGAGCTCCCTTGCAGAAGGAGACCTTCCACAGACAGCCGCCCAGAGCGGGGAGAGGGCAGGGGAGCCCATGGGTGACATCACTCAGCAGCAAGGTGGGGAGTCTTAGGTTCAGAGAGCTCCAAAGTGCCACAGCAGTTTAGCATCTGTGACAGTTAATTTTATGTGTCAGCTTGACTAGGTCGTGAGGTGCCCAGGTATTTGGTCAGACAATATTCTATGGTGTCTGTGTTTCTGGATGAGATTAACAATCAAATCAGTAGCTGGAGTCAAGCAAACCGCCCCACCCCGTGTGGGCGGGCGCCATCCCATCTGCTGAGAAACGCCGAGAATCCACCGTCTCCGCCTGACGGTCTCCAAGCCGGGGCGTGGGTCTTCTCCTGCCTCATAGCTCAGACTGAAACTTGTGCCACTGACAACGCTGGTCTCAAGCTTGTGGAGTGCAGATCTTGGGACTTTTCGGCCTCCGTAACTGTGTGAGCTAGTGCCTTATAATAAATAAATCTCTCCCACATCTCTTTCTCAGAATATATTGTGTAATATATATACAAAATATATATCACGTGCACATTCGTGTGTATAATGTATTTATTAGAATATGTGCAGTCACGGGCCCCATAATGTTTCAGTCAACGACAGGCCACATGTATGATGATGGTCTCGTAAGATTATTATGAGGCTGAAAAGTTCCTATTGCCTAGTGACATCGTCGCGTTGTACTGTCGTACTTTTGTAGCTCAACACGTTACTCACGTGTTTGTGGTGCTGGTGGTGTGAACAAACCTGTGCCCTGCCAGTCTCATACAAGTACAGCACACACAGCTGTGCACAGTCCCCAGTACCGGATGGCATCTC
>CAUYRT010085574.1:0-10200 GCA_963574885.1 Lepilemur ruficaudatus | reverse complement strand
AGGAGGAGGAGGAGGAGGAGGAGGAGAAGGAGAAGGAGAAGGAGAAGGAGAAGGAGAAGGAGAAGGAGAAGGAAAAGAAGAATTATTTATAAATTTTCCAGAATGGCAAAAGTCTGTTCATACATCTCTTTTAGGCTGGTTTAAATATGTCCCAAGTATTCTCACATTCTCTCAATTCATAAAGGGAGCTATTAGTGTACCTGTTTTAATGCATTTCATCTGATTTACAAAAGATATCCAGTGTTTAGGGGAGTTAGATGACTTAAAGACAGCTAATAAAAGGTGAAACAGGTATTTATACACATAATGGTAAAATTCTGAAACTGGAAATCTAAAATACTTCTAAAACTATCTTATCTTTCAAAACAGGGTGAAGGAAAATCCTTCTAGAGAAATGCAAAATAGTGAACGCTATCTGTGAATTTAACCAGGTGTTTACAAAACAGAAGGGAAAACACATGACAACCCTGTATCCCAAGGCAGAATGAAAAAACTGCTCCTGATGAATCCTCCCTTTCACTACTGAGGCAGACACCCCAGGGGCAGTGGGGCCCTTTAAGAGCAGAACAAAGGATCATAAAGGGAGACAAGACAGGAGGTCCTAGCTTTTACTGGTCCCTGACCAATGGGTACATTTTAATAGGAAGCTCTCTGATAGACAAATGGCAGATTGGAAATCTGGAAAGTCCAGGAGGCTTCTGGAGATTCTGTAGTCCTTGCGGGGGTGAGTGGAAGTTCTCTTAACCTTTCTTTTGTGTGTTAATGGGTTCTGAACACCTAGAGGAGCTTGGTTAGTGCTGTGGAGAATAAGTAAGACACTGACTGCTTAGATCTTGCTTGAGGGTCCAAAAAGAAAAATAAAGAAAGGCATTCATTTTTCCTCTTTTTTGGTCCATCCATGCATGTAACAAGTTAGGAAAGGAAGAAGGTAGCAGGAGCAGCATCTCTGTCTAGGAGTGAAGACCCTGTCTTTCCAGACCTCTACTTTTATTATATGTATTATGCATGATAATAGTGGAGTAAGTGCAAGAGGCATAGGAAGGGTTTCCACAAAGATAAAAAAGTTTAAGCTTTAGGATCTCTCACTTCAAAGGGCCCTTTCCAAAGATCTGGAAGGTGCCTTATAAAATTTTTATTTATAGCTTTAATTCTACTGTAATTAATATAGAAATATATGTGTTTATATGATTATGTGTGTGCATATCTATGTGTGTATATATATATGTACATATAATAGTCTTCTTATGTAAAATTACAACTTGAATTCTTCAGGGAATCTTTGAATCATTAGAGGAACTTCAAGTATTTTTGGACACATGCACTAAGCCAGTTTGTAAAAAGAACAAAAAAGGGATTTCATACCTTGGAAAACTAAGTATTCTAATCAATTGTATATAATAGTTCTACGCAAGTGTTTGATTTTTAGTTGATTCGTAAATACTTGTAAAATTTACTCATTTGTCTCTTTTGGTCTATGATAGAGATAGCTATCGCAGGAAGTGGAGAGCTAGTTTTTTAAAATATGCCAAATGTCTGCTCTTTAATTTCATCCACATGGCAATAATATTGTTAGCCCCATTTTACAAGTCTGGAAATAAGGGCTCGGGAAGGTTAAATATGCACCCAAAGTTACTTTACTATTAAAGGGCAAAGATGGAATTCAAACTCAATCCTGCCTGACTCCAAAGTCCAATTTTATTTATTTATTTATTTGTTTACTAAATACACTATCTTCCTCTAAATCATGAGCCAGGAAACGAAGTTCCACTGCCCAAACCTGGCCCACTGCCTATTTTCGTACAGTCCACGAGCTAAGAAAGGTTTTTACATTTTATTAATAGTTTTAAAAAAAGCAAGAACAATATTTTATAACACATCAATTATATAGAATTCAAATTTCAGTACCCATAAATAAAGTTTTATCCAACTAACACACTTATTTGTTTATATATTTTCTATGACTTCTTTGTGCTACAATAGTGGAGCTGAATAGTTGTTACAGAAATCAGCCTACAAAGGCTCGCCCTGTTACTGAAAAAAGGCTGCTTACTGCTAACTCTGCTCTCTAAAACTTCTATAATGATAAAGTTCATCGGATACTATAATCCTCTCCCAATGAAATGTGATACAAGACCCTTGATAAATAAAACATTTTTTGAAAAGCCAGCTTCTATGCATGAAATATTGGACCAAGAATGGTAAATTTTTCCAACAAACTGTCTATATAAACTTTCAAGTATACACTCACTATAAGAACTTCTTGATGTTTTCAGCTTTCAATTCATCTAAAAATGCCTTCCTCATGCTATGCTGTGGAACAATGTGAGCAGCTTCATTGGAGGAGTTCATAAACCATCCTGAAAAATACATTCAAAAATAGGAATGAGATATAAGCTCATAGACAGGACTTGTTTTTCTTTATTGTTGTATCTACCATATTAATACTACGTACAACACAAATTATCAATCACCTCTAGCTTTAGGTGAGATTTTCTGGAGTTTAATTTCTCTTGCCTACTTCCACTGAAAAAAATCATACAAACAAATTTTTAAATTATAAACCAATTGCAACATATTTTTTATCCAGCTTCAATGACAGGTCAACATTGCTGTTATTCTAAGAAACATTTTACAGGAAATCAGCACTAAAATTAAATATGATATTAATGTTTCAACTAACAGGTATAAACAAGATCTTCTGAAAATGAAGGCAAAAAGGAGATCCACCTTCTTTCTCCATAAAGCTTCTATCTTCAGTGACTGTTCCTTTATTGATCTAGAATAAGCATTTAAAAATTTGTTATAATGAATTAATTATGAATAATTATGAATTAATTATGAATATTTTTCAAGTACATAAATTATTTCAAAGTACTGAAGGAAACTCAGACCTCTAATTTGCTCTGGTTCTTAAACCTATACAAAATGTGCTGAGATTTTGTTTCCACTTGAAGCAGGCTTGAGAAGTTCAAGTTCAGAAAGCTACAGTGAGACTACAATTTAGCCAACATCTCTGCCAGACATCCAGGACACAAAAGAGGCCAGAGGGAATAGCTAGTCACATCATGTACCATTAGCCCCTGCAGTTGGCTTTTAATCTGAGGGGGACAGAGTCCAACACTCTAGGGTTTATTTAGGGAAATTATAGGATCCGGGAAGAAAATTTTTACAAAATCAGCACTCAGCCAGCTTTCATGGAGCTTTCCAATTATTAATCACATATATACAAATACATATACATATATCATGAACATTAAAATACAGAATTGGACTCAAGGAGAGAAGCGATTCCACATCTGCATAAAACAAAAGGAATTGGATTAGAGTGTGGGATCAGGGAAGGACACAACGATGAGATGCTTAACCTGAGACCTGAAAAATGAACACAATGATGACGATGAAAACCTGTGGGGGAGGGGAGAGCAGAGACTCCTAAAGGAGAAAAAAGCAGTAATAAAGGACCTATTCTGTGTCAGCCACTGAGCAGTGACTACAGGGATGGGGGTGACACCAGGAAGAATAAAAAAATGCCTTGAAGGGATGCAAAATATTTAAATTCCCATGCAGACCTTACCAAATCTAATTCCCATTTTTGCAGTTGAGAAAATGGAAATGCGATTTGAAATGTATCCTTGTTAAGCTTATTTATTTAAACCCTACAACAACCCTCGGTGGTTACCAATAATAACTACATGTTAGTTATGAGCAGTGTATGTGGCGCAAAAGTCTTTGACCGATTCCAATGTCACACAGAAAGCTACAAGAGACTGAGTAAATCAAACTGGTCCACGCCCTACTCTTCTAAATCCCAGAAAAGGGATCTAAAATTCCGAGCAGGGGTGGACTACCCCGGCGATACCTAAAGCTAGCCCTGTGCGTTAAAGTCCAACTCCTCACCAAAAAAGAGAAAAAGTGGTAAAAATCCCAGTACTGTGCTAAGATATTTACGTGCTATTTCATTTACTATTGCCAATAAGTTGCAGAAAATATCTTCATCATAAAGACAAGGAAACTAAGGCTGAGGGAGGTTCGGTAACTTGCTGAGGCCAGTAAAAAGTGGCAAAGTCAAAATTAGAATTTAAGAGTCTGAGCTCGCTTGTCCTGCTCTGGTTTTCTTGGAGAGGTGGTAAAGTCTGCAACAGGAAACAGCGCCAAAGACCTGCTGTTAAAGATGGGTTCAGAGCCTGACGGTAATTCACCCAGTTCCCAAATGTGCCTCTGTTACTTCCAAGGAGGAAAGAACGAGAAGAGAAAAAGACCCCCTTTGCAGCAATGTCCTAAATTCTACCGTAAACCTGGAGCAGCCCCAGGTCCCCAACTATATAAAAACCCCAAAGGAGAGAGGGGCACTTCCTGCAAAGCTCCCTGGGCGACTTTGTTCAACAGCCCCCAGAGTTTTACGCTCATCCTAAAACATGCTGTGTCTACGCAGCTTGTCTAGAACTCAACCCTGCGCCGCCCCCAGCAACTCTCCTCCCAACTCGTGGGGGCGCGTCCCCACACTGTCCCCACTGAAATTGCCGCCTGGGGGAGAGGAACAGGACCCCACTCGGCAGCCGACCCGGCACAGCAGGGGAGGCTCCGAGGCTTGATTGGCTAAGCGCGCCCCTACCTACGAGGAAGCCCAGGGTAAAGAGGACGGCGGCCAGCACCAGGGCCCCAGCGCAGAGCCAGCGCGGCCGGCGCCCGGCGATCGCAACCGAGCTGGATTCGTCCAGGAGATTCCACATCGCGGCGCGCGTGGAGCCGGGCCTCCCGGGACCTGCGCCTGTGCCGCGGCCCCACGCGCTCGCCCTCGCCCCGCAGCCCGACGGCGGGATAAAGTCTGTCTCCCACCGACTCCCTGCTTTTCAGTCCCTGGAGGCTGGAACCCGCTCCCAGCCCCGGGGTCTAGCTTCTCCGCGGTCAATGTGTTTACAGCTTAAGCTGAACCAATCAGAGCGAAAGGAAGGCATTATCTGCCTCCAGGAGGAGAAGGAAACCCGGCCCCTTTCCAGAGGCGCTTAAGAAAAAGTTTCCCTTGAAAATTTCCAGCTCTTGAAACTCCGCCCCTGCCCCGCCTTCCAGCGCCTGGAGCGCCGACTAGAGGCTGTGGCCGTTGCTGTTCCTGGTCTGGCTTCGCCCGCTGCGCTCCCGTAACACCCGCTCCTGCGACTCGTGGATTCCTGCGGGGCCACCCCGAAATACAGTCTCAACTTTCTCCCGGGAAAGATGCCAGCAATCCCGCAGAGGCTGGGGTTGGAGCTTCCTATGGAACACAGAAGAGACGGGCTCCTTGGTTTGCCTCTTTCTCCCGCTACAGTGACCTCCGGGCAAGAATCAGTAGGTCTAGACACCTGAGCGAGGCGGTGTGGTGTAAAGAGCTTGTTCTTGGGCTGCGGACAGACTAAGGCTCCAATCCTACCCCTGTCACTTACCAGCTGTGTGGCCTTGGGCAAGCCACATGACTTCTCAGTGTCCCAGTTCCTTTGAAGTCACAGGAGAGCAGTGCCAAAATAAAGAAGGCTAAAGTTCAGTGGCTGCATAGGGTTAAGAACTTCAGTCTAGGAGCTGCACTCCCACTTTCTGCCATTTACTAGCTGCCTTACCTTGGAAGAGTTAACCTCTCTCCAGCCTCAGTATTATCTCCTCAACAGCCTCCAATGCTTCCCATCCCACTAAGGGTAAAAGCCAAAATCTTTATAATGGCCTACGAAACCCTCCCTCCCCTGGCCCTCTGCCACTCCTCTGACCTCATCCCCTACCATTCTCCGACTCCATCTATACTGGCTACCACCAAGGCTTTGCACACTGCTCTCTGTGAGGTTCTCCAAGATTCCACGTGGTTCCCTCCCTTACCGCCTCCAGTTCTCTGTTCAAATGTCACCACATCAGAGAGGCCTTCCTTGGCCATCCTGTTTAAAATAGCAACACCACCCCCTCCACCTCCATCACAATAATCTACCTGCTTTCCTTCCAACTCTCTGTTCTCTTTTGCTACTTTTTCTCCACAGCGCTTAACACCATTTGGCACACTATGGATTTTACTTGTTTGTTTACTATCTCTTCTAACTACAGATTTTTATCTGTTTTATTCACCTGTATTCCCAATACGTAAAACAGTCATTGATATGTAATAAACATTCCATCAGTAAAAAAATAAAAAAGAAAATTTCCAACTCTTGCTTATTTAAAAAAGAAAGGAGTGGGGAGAGAGTGAGAGACCCTCCTCTCTCCTCTCCTACAATTCTCAAGACTTTTTTTCAGCTCTGAAAGCCTGTAAAATACAAAACTGAGTAAAGTCAGGCAGAAAATGGTGCACTGGTTTGGACAGAGAGGGTTGGCATCAATGTAAATCCCCGCCCTCCTCTTTCTTTTAATAAATATTATTGTTACGAATAAACATGTAGGGTATTATCCTCCATTTACATTACAAAACCTTTTTTTTTTTTTTTTTTTTTTGAGACAGAGTCTCACTCTGTTGCCTGGGCTAGAGTGCCGTGGCGTCAGCCTAGCTCACAGCAACCTCAAACTCCTGGGCTCAAGCGATCCTTTTGCCTCAGCCTCCCAAGTGGCTGGGACTACAGGCATGCACCACCATGCCCGGCTAATTTTTTCTATATGCATTTAGTTGGCCAATTAATTTGTTTCTATTATTAGTAGAGACGAGGTCTCACTCTTGCTCAGGCTGGTTTCGAACTTCTGACCTTTAGCAATCCGCCCGCCTTGGCCTCCCAGAGTGCTAGGATTACAGGCGTGAGCCACTGCGCCCGGTCACAAAACCATTTTTAAAGAAATAATACTGGAATTTGTAGAAGGCAGAGACTTCATTTTCATATCCCAGCTGGTTTGGCCACTGTCTTACATAATAGATACAAAATGAATCTTTGTTGAATTAACCAGAAGAATCAACCACACATAATTCTATCTCAATTACAAATTCTTAATAATAGTAATATCTAAAAGGAGAGAATAACTACATGCTTTATAAAATCGACTGTGTTCTTATACGCACCATGAAGGAGACCGCACATTGAGCAGGAGTGCTTTATGGAAGCATTGCATTTAACAGCACTGTAAATTAAAGTTAAGATTTGAGCCAGTGGAGATGAGAAAAAAACACATTGGCTGAGGCCAGAAGCGTAGACAAAGGCTGAAAATCCAGGGTATATTCAAAGAATAGCAAATGCTTTGCTTTGGGAAAGCGGGAGCACAGGATGAGAATGGAGAAAGATAGGCTAGGCTAGGCCAGGTGTGGCAGCTCATACCTGTAATCCTAGCATTCTGGGAGGCTGAGGTGAGAGGATCGCTTGAGGTCAGGAGTTCCAGACCAGCTTGAGCAAGAGGGAGACCCGTCTCTACTAAAAATAGGAAAAAAAAAAGTTAGCTGTGTATGTGGTACGCACCTGGAATCCTAGCTGCTCAGGAGGCTGAGGCAGGAGAATTGCTTGAGCCCTGGAGTTTGAGGTTGCTGTGAGCTAGGCTGACACCATAGCACTCCAGCCTGGGCAACAGAGTGAGAATCTTTAAAAAAAAAAAAAAAAAAAAAAAAAGGGAGAAAGGCTAGATTGTAGATTTCTGGGTACTTTGTTAAAGAATTTCTGAGTAAAGCAAAGAAATGTGGGGAAATAAATCTATTAATCTGTTACTGGTGTACCAAGACAACTCCTAAATGACCTAGAGCAGGAAAAGAGGAATTTTCTTAATCCCTTTCTAACAAAATCCTAGATTGATATCTTTCCTAATGTTCCTATTGTCAAATCTAACCAGGAATGGTAGAATACTAGTGACTAATATTTATTGAGCATTTATTATGAGTAACGCACTTGTGTATATTATCTCATTTAACCATTGGAACATTTGAAGATGTGTACTATTATTTTTCCCATTTATACCTGGAACAACTGAAATTTAGCAAGATTAAGTAAATCACTGAAAGTTGCAAAACTAATCCTACAATGTCTGCCTTACTCTGTACAACTATACAGGCTCCACTGAGCATAAAGTATATTTACTGAGTTTACTTGTAGTATTGAAAGAAGCATTGGCCTTGGAGTCAAAAGACTCTAACTTAAATTTTGGACCTACTCCTATCTAAGCTGGGTACCTTGGGGAGCCAAGCATTCAATTTACCTGAATATATTTCCTCATTTGTAAAATGTGGCATCACTCAATAACATTATCGAGTACACATGGTTCATGGTAACATTGTCAAGTACACATGGTTCATGTGTTTGTCTTGAAGGTTAGATGTGACTATAAGTGAGACAAATTTTAGCTAAATATAAGAAATGGTTTTTTTAACATTAGAATTAACTCAATAATTGAATTAATAAAACTCTGTGGTGAAGAGGATGCATTTGAAGAATTCAGAGAATGAATGAACATCTGTCAGATGTTTATAAGCCTTGTGGAACTTCGAGTTTAGTGGAGAGGGTATGCCTTTAATAAGTAATTAATAACTAATGTAATGAGCACTTTATGGCAAATACTACTCTATGTGCTTTATATGCATTATTTCATTTAATTCTCATAACATCCCAAAATAATTTAATATCTCTCACAGGCGATTATGCAAGCCACGCTAGATTTTTCTGTTGTCACATTTATTATTATTTACCTTTTACAGGTAAGAGAACTAAGGTTTAGAGAAATTGATTGACTTTCTCAAGAAAACAACTGGCAGGTGTTTGTTTTCCGAACCCCTCTGATAAACATTAGGCCATATTATACTTCCTTTTGTAACTATTGGGGAAAAATTGAAGATGACACCTCATGTCAGGGATTTGTAGAAGCAATCACGAACTAAATTAAAGTATTGTAAATGGAGTCTGTTCTTGAAAAAAATTAAAATAATTTTAGTTCCTCTTATCTCCAGCTTCTAACCCATGTTTGTTTTTGAAAAGTACTTTAACTCAGTCAAGAAAAAAACACATACTTTAACATTCCCTGGTTGCTGCTTAATCTTTAAGCACAGCATCCCTGAACTGTAAACTACACACTAAATAGCATAGCTCTGAAAGATAAGAATTCGAATTAATTTCTCCAAGTAATTTGATTTTTAAAAATTTCGATCTTGTTAAATTGGGGGAGGGGGTTACACAAGCATTTAGATTCTTTGAACTCTTTCAGTTGTACATTTAAAATCTGTGCATTTTATTGTATATAAATTATAAATCCAAAAAATTGATTGAAACAAAATGACAGAGGCATAGATGAATGAGAACGTTCCTTAGTCATTCATCTAAATTCCATTGTTTCAAAGTAATTCTCATTCTCCTTATGCTAACTTGACCTAAACTAGAAGAATTCTTTCAGAGAGAATCTTTGCAGACAAGTTTCTTTGCTTTGGAATTTTCGGAAGTAGAAAACTTAGCAATACTCTTTCCAATTTCACAAATGGAATGGGGTAAATGTAAAAGAACATATTTTAAGAAACAGTATGTTATTAGTATTTAAGTAAAATGTACACTTTTCTCTGTTAATTTTTATTACTAAAATAAAATATGCTTATTATTTTTTAAAATGTGGAATAAGTATAGGAAGTAAGAAGCTCAAGTACTATTTATACCTCTCTGTCCTTTCCCATAACATATCACCCTCCAGGGCTAAATACCATAAACATTTTGATACTAATCATTGCAGACACTTTTCTATGAATATAAGTAATACTTTTTAAATACAAAATGAAATCATGCTATGGCTCTATTTATTTTTATTTTAAGAAGATGTTTAATTAACATATACATATATAAAGTACAAAAATTAATAAATGTACAGCTTAATGAATTTTTATGAAATGAACACACTGGTCATTTAGCATCAAGATCAAGACACAGAGCATCATCAGACCTCCAGAAGCCCTCTTCACATCCCCTTTACATCACTACCCTTCATGCTGAAGGATATTCACCATTCCGCTATTCTAAATTCTAACACCAATATTTACTTTTGTCTGCTTTTTAAATTTTTATAAATGGAATCATACACTATATATACTTCTTTGTTTGGCTTCTTTCCCTCAGAATTATGTTGTGAGATACATTAGTAGTGTGCTAGTAAATCCACTCTGCAAAATAGGCAGAAAGTGCTGATTTGCAGCATTTACTGATTTCCGTGCTGCAAATACTCCCACCATGGGAGATTTCAGAGAAACCACACTAAGTCATTAAATGTGCAATTGGAAGGGGATTCTTTCATTTTTTATTTATTTATTTATTT
>CAUYRT010085573.1:0-10258 GCA_963574885.1 Lepilemur ruficaudatus | reverse complement strand
GAGGCGGGCGGATTGCTCAAGGTCAGGAGTTCGAAACCAGCCTGAGCAAGAGCGAGACCCCGTCTCTATTATAAATAGAAAGAAAGAAATTAATTGGCCAACTAAAGATATATATAGAAAAAATTAGCCGGGCATGGTGGCACATGCCTGTAGTCCCAGCTACTCGGGAAGCTGAGGCAGGAGGATCGCTTGAGCCCAGGAGTTTGAGGTTGCTGTGAGCTAAGCTGACGCCACGGCACTCACTCTAGCCCGTGCAAGAGACTGAGACTCTGTCTCAAAAAAAAGAAAGAAAGAAGATGTTTCTGCTTAGGCCTGACAAATTTGACACCAGAAAGGGAGAAGTCACCACACGGAAGGGCCTGGAGTCCTGCTCCACCCGTGCGCCACCCAGAGTGAGCAAGGATCCAAGGCCTTAGCAGGCGTTGACCGCAGCGGTGTTTGGCTGTAGCCCACGCGCTCCTCCGGGGTGAGGTTTCATTTCCAATATCCGGTGTCCTGGAGATTAGAGTGACATCTTGAGAGCTGCTGTCGTTGTCCTGTCTCAGGTTTACTTCTAAGGGAGGGGACTGTGTCCCCGCTGCCATGCCGGCCCCTGACACAGGGGACTCTGGGCAAGTCAGCGCACAGCTTGGAAATGGCTCTCAGCCACATCACCTGTGTCTGGTCCTCCTTGCACGAGGAACTTGACTTCTCCGAGTGTTGATTTTCTCCTCTGGAAGATGGTCACTGTGAGGTTAGGTGCCTATACTGGGTGGAATTTTAAAAACTGATTTAGAAAACTATATGCAAGTATGACAAATAATGCCTGTCTCCTGTGGGAGTTACCAGCCTCTTACATGTAGAGAGCAACTATCTGCCTATGTTGTCTGTCAATTAACCATCTGTCTATCCACCATCTATCTTTCATCCACCCCATCTATCATCTACCTACCTATCATTTGTCTGCTACCAACCTGTCTACCTACCTAGCTATCGTCTGTCCACCAATCACCTGTCTTCTTACCTACCTACCTATGTACCTACATGCATACCCCTTACGTTTCTCAGACATACAAGACGTACTATGTAGAATTCTGAGTATTCACACTCCCCATAGCACCTGGGTGACAGTCCTATTTCTGCAATTCATTACCTGTGTGACCTGGGATAAGTTACTTAGTATCTTTTTATGGGTTTGTTTTTTAATCTGTGAAAGGAGAAGCATGAGCGCTACCTAACTCTCTAACTGGACGGTTGCAAGAACTAAACAGAAGCTGTGATGGCTTCGGGGGTCTTCTTCACAAATTCTTAATACTCACTTGGTGCCAGCCGGGGTGGGGTGGGGGAGTAAACCCACAACTAATGGAAGTGGAACGCACTGTATGGGGGAGGGACATGCTTGTAGCCCCGGCTTGGGCAGGACAAACAGCATTACATGTAACCAAAATGTTTGTACCTCCATAATATCCTGAATAAATAAATAAATAAAAAGATTCCAGTGATACGGAGAAAAATAAACTGAACTAAACAAAAGACCAGTGGAAAAGGCTGGTCTGCCGGGCCAGACCTTGCTAGCACTTCATTAAAGGAAGGGAAGCTACCGTGGGCTGCAGCAGGGGCCTGACTGTACTGCGCTCGAGAGGAATGGAAGGAGTGCTGGACTGGGAGAGCCTGAGTAGGTAGAGGCCAAATCTCATTCATCTTTGTGTTCTTAGGGCCTAACAGTGATGTGTGGATGGCTGGATGGCTGGATGAATAGATGGATGGCTGGATAGGTGGATGGGTAGGTGGATGGACGTATGAATGAATGGACAGATGGAAGAACTTGTGGATGAGTGGGTAGGTGGGTGGATAGATGGATGGTTGGATAGGTGGACGGCTGGGTGGGTGAGTGGATGGATGGATGCGTGCATGGATAGATGGACTGGTAGGTGGGTGGATGGATGGATGAATTGGTGAATGAGGGGGTAGATGGATGGATGGATAGATGGATTGTTGGATGGGTGGATGGGCGGGTGAGTGGATGTATGCATGGATGGATGGGTGGATGAAAGAAGGAAGTCAAAGGTGGATTCACTTCTGAGGTACTCTAGGCCCCTTTCCTCACCTATCAAATGACCTCTTTTAATGATCTGTAAGACCTTTCCATGCTTTGTCATTCCATGTTTTTATAGTCTCATGACTCTGAGCTTCCTAGGGCCCTGGGAATGATGTGTGGGGCAAAAGGTGTACGTGTTGGAGGATCTCGCAACACTATAGGTACGAAAGAGCTAAGCCTCCAAAAAAAATCAAGTAGAGCAAAGAAGAACTGACTTCTGGGACCCAGAAGGGAACAGAGGCACTCCTACTCATGCACCCAGAGGTTCCCAGGGGGTCCTCCCACCCTCTCAAGCCCACCCTGTGGAGGAAGGCTCCGGCTTCGGTCAGCACAGCACTTGCAGAGATGGCGAGTGTATTCTACCCTCTAAGAGGACAAAGACTCCTTTTGGAAATGCCTCGTCCCAATCAACAAGGGAAGGTCTTGAGACTTTCATTACCCTTAGAAGCAGCTCTCCCGAAATGTTGACATGAAGTTCCAGGATCCATGATCTCAGATATATTTATAAGACTTTTCACCAAGTTAAGAAAACATAATTTAAAAACAAATAGATAACATATAGTTTTATACCCTTAAATGATTTCTAGATAAGAAATGCTTACACATAGCCTTTGAACTAGACACTCAGGGGAAAGGAGAGGGAACTAAAAGGTGTTGAGTGCTGTGTAGTTTGAGTCTTCCAGAAACAGACACCATGGTGGGATCAGGCAGGTAAGATGTTTCTCGGGGCGGGGTGGGGAGGAACACTCTGAGAGGAGCCGGAGGAGGGGGGAGAGTCACCAGACTCTGATGTAGGTCTGACCTGTGAAGGAGGGAGCAGGAGGGAGGCTTGTATAGGCACAGTTCCAAGAAAGTTCCAGACAAGCCCATGGTCCTTGGGCCATGGCTGTCTGTCAGAGGAATCCCACATCTCTCTGGACGGGCCTGTCTTAGTATCCTGTGGTGCTCAATCCCTGCCCAGAGCATCTGTGGCAAGTGTGTCCTCCATGCAAACCCACCAGTGGATCCAAAGGGCCAGTGGGTAGAGTCGTGGGCAGTCCTGAGCTGCATTCACAGCTGCTACGGTGTTTTCTCCAGGACCAGGCACTTCCTAAATGTCTCCTGCAATCCTTACCTGTTGCTGTTGAACAATGGTATTATTAGCCCATTTTACAGACGAAGAAACAGCATTTCGGGAAGGTTACAGTGCTAGGGATTGTATAAGTGGCTCCCAAGGCTCTGCCATCACACCGCATCTCCCTGGTCACCAGGGCCCGACCTGTACTGAGAACAGGGGAGGGGCTGGCGTGGGCGGGCAGGGGTATGGCAGAGCGAGGTCAGAGTATCGGATTTAAGGGAGAAGAGGCAGAGGAAATGAGAAATGCTCTTTGGGTTAGGGGATACAGATGACACATTTGCAGGAAGCTGCGGCACCCGCACCTCACAGCCATCTTATGTGAAGCCCACTGCCCGCTCCCGATTCAGTACTAAAGCAAGGACCATCCAGGCATCGTGAGAAATGTGGGCCGGGAGAGTTGTTCAAATGCAGTTCCCGTGGTGAGAAGGAACAGGCTCCGACGCTGTGCTGCTCGCAAACTGGAGAAGGCCACCTGCTGAGGGCTCTCCTTTTTTCTGGGGCTACAGCCTACCTGAGGGCTGAATTTCTCTGCCCACATTTGAAATGATGGGTGGAAATGCACCGCCCACTCAGCAGTCCCACGCGGTGATCAGATCGTGAATGTCACAGCTGAGCGATGCCAGCTGGCCCTCCCAGCTCCTCCCAGCTTGTGCTTCGGTAAGGCAGGGAAACGGTTCTTTACATTTAGGGAGAAATGGGGAATGCAGTCGGAAGGGAAAGTTGCCCACTTCCTCCACCCACGCGGAGAGGGACGTCTGAGCAGAGGCCTGGACGTCAACTGTGAAAGCCACGAGTGTTCAGTGGATTGATTGACTTCCAATTAAGGAGAAATAAGATTCTTCAGAGACTGAACCAACTTGAAAAACACTTTTCCCAGGTACCTTTAAAAGTTTTTAAAGGAACAATCGAGGGACACAAGGGCTATAATTCTTGCCGTTGACTCTCACGTTGCCTCCTAGGATCAGACTCTGGGGTGCCCAGCCACCTCCCCACTCTGATGAGCTGGGAAAGAGGCAAGAAAGGACTTTCCAACCCAAGCCCTGCTCTGCATCCCAGGGGGCTTTCATCCCCATAGTCGGAATTCTCATCATTCTCTTGGGCTCAGAGAGCCACTCACTGGGAGTGCAGGGTCAACTGTGGGGAGCAGGGGTGGGTTGGACCCTACGGCCTGCACCTGAGATGTGGGGGGCCGTGCACAGGTATGACAGGAGTGGATCCATTCTGAAAATCCCACAGCTACGGGTAACAAGGATGCTCAGGGAAGCAGAGGCCCCACTCCAGGGGCTCCTTCCCAGGGAGAGGTGGGGTGTGCAGACTTGGGCAAGTCACCAACTTGGTCCATGTCACTGGCGATGACACACAGGTAGCATGGAGGTGCCAGATGCATTTCTTTCCTTTTAGGAAACAAAACCAGAATAATTGTCCTTCAAATTCTATTTCTTAAGCATATGAGTAGATATTCCAATGAAATTACACTCAGATTGGAAAAAAAAATACAAAAATTGGACAACAAACTCTGGGATGGAGGCTGTGTCACCAGCAGAAGTGTACGTCAGCACAATCCCTGCAGAAGGCAGTTGCATGATAGCTCACAAAGTTACAGATTCACACACCCTCTGGCCCAGTCACTCAGCTCCTGGGCATTTGTGCTGGGGAGACACTTGCGAGAGGACACGTGTGCGAGGCAGTCCACGGCAGCGTTGCAGGCGACGGCAACTCCTGGAAACAAACCCAGATGTCCGTCAAGAAAGGATTAGTTAAAGCACGGCACATCCACACGACAAACTACGACACGGCTATAAAAAGGAGCGAGGAAGCTCTCTGTGTGCTGGTACCGACAAAGCTCCAGGACATTTTGTTAAGTGGTTAAAAAGCAAGGTTCAGAATACTGTGTGTCGAATGTCGCCTTTCATGCAATAAAGGAGGGAGATAAGAATGTGTGGCCTGCCTGCTCATATTGGGATTCACACGTTCTAGAAGAATACATGTGAATCCACAAACAAAAGTGCTATCTGTGAGAAGCCCTGATAGGGGAGGGAGAGAGGAGAGAACTTTTCTGTTTTGAAGCAATGTGAACATATAGCATGGTGGAAATTTGAAATTAACGACTGGTCTGTCTAATATGAAAATATCCAGAATAGGCAAATCTGCAGAGACAGAGCAGATTAGTGGCTGCCCAGGGGTGGGAGGAGGGACAAATGGAGAGGACTTCTTACTGGGCACAGGGTTTCCTTTAGGGGTGATGCAAACGTTCTGGAACTCAGTAGTGGGGAGGGTCTGTACAACATTGTGAATGGATTAAATATCCCTAACGGTAATTTTATGTTATGTGCTACAATAAAAGGAAAAGGCCTGTTTGGATGGCTACATTGCAGATTTCACAGGCCTACATTTGGGAATCATTGTTCATCCTAGAACTCTCCCCTCTATCCTTAAAACAAACTCAAGGAAATATTCCAAATGCAAACAGGAGTTGCTAAAGAGGATTTCCAACGTCCTGCTCACTCTGGAAAGCTGGAGTGCAAAGATGTGTGTCTGCTCCGGGCATAAAACTCCTTCCTGAACCATTGAAAGACATGGGCTCACGGCAACCCCTGTTTCACCTAGTTCATCAAAAGCTAGAAGCCAGTGAGCACAGGGCCGCAGGGCTGGGATGGGGGAGAGGGGTTAGTCTGTGGCTTCCTGAGACATCAGCTGCTAGAGAGAGCGAGGCTAGGGAGCGTGTGTCCCCGGGGCCCTGACACACCGGCTGCAGGCACCACAGGAGAAGCAGAGGAAAATGTGACTTCCACAGAGTGGAGGAGTGCCTAGGTAACCAGACACACAAACCCAAGGACAAGACATCTTTATTTTCAGGGGTGCCGGCATCCATCTGTCAGAGCACTGAGTTGGTCCAAGTCTGCGTCAGCACGCTTGGCTCTCCAGAAAGCTCCATGTCAAATTGCTGGTTAACTGACCAGTTACCAGGACAGAAGATTACGTATTACCAACTCGCTGGCTAACGGGCTAGGAACAGATTCAGCCCATGTGAGTCGGCAACAGGGACGTGGATGAGAAGACTCTGAAACCGAGTCTACCAGCGAAAACTTAGCTTCTGGGTATGCTTGTCGGGAGGTTAGTTTACAGAACAAAACTTCTCAACATATTATCTCATTTCTTCCTCACAATCAACCTGGGAGTAAGGGACTCTATCTATGTTACTCATTAGGCAACCAGTATTCTCAGAGCTTAAAAGTGGTTTCCCCAAGTTGCTCTGCCTGTCGGAACTCAATCATCAGACGTTAACTTGAAATCCTCACCTCTGTCCAAGACGTGATTCTGCGTCCTGCCAGGAGTACGAGTGCTGTGTGTACGTGTGTGTGTGTGTGTGTGTGTGTGTGTGTGTGTGTGTGTATACGTGAGATCTGGTTTGCACCACTCGCTTGCGTGGCTTTGAAGATAGTATCTGTCCTCTCTGATTCCGTTTGCTCCCTGTAAGATGTCAACAATAATAACGCCACTTCACAGGGTAATTGTGAGTGTGATGCAGTCATGAATTTGAAGCAGCAGCACATGCCTAAGACAGCACTAAATCAAGATTAGCTAGTATTATTTTCAAACATAACATTAGTGGTAACAGAAATACATTCTCTATTATCCAGCATGGTTGAAAACAAAGTTTTCTGATTAATAAAAAAATTCTGATAACTATATTTATCACATATATCACAAGTAGATTATTATGTTTCACAAATTAAAACATAATAAAATATCCTGGAGCTAGGTATTCAATAGATGTTTTTCTTGGGCAATCCAGAAAGCACTTTATTATGAATACCAATTTAATTTTCATGCAGGTATGCACCTATATAGGTCGATAAGATGATACGGGTAGTAGAAATGGATCGTGAGAATTCATTGTTGCGATGTGAAAATGTTGATCCAATCCCATGGTCTACTTCATGCTTGGAAGCGACGACGGGCCTCCACGCAGCATGCACGCATGACTCAACCTTCTGTTGTCACTTGCTGTTTGTCGGGCTCTCTTCCAATTTCAGAGCCAACCCAAAGCTCTTCCTTTAAAAGAGCAGCTTGGCCCAAGAAGGCTGCTTAGGTGACATGTCAAGTCGTCCTGGGAGCACAGTTGTTTCCCAACCATCTGAGTCATGACAAATTACATCAGGCAATTTTGTACCATAGGAAGTTCTGAAAATATTTCTTCTCACCACCCCCCTACCAAATAGAAGCTTCCGGAGTCAATCACTGAGCAGTGGGTCTGAGGCCAGTATCTTTGGGGTCCTCAACTGACTGGAGACATTAAATCTCTTAATTTCTCATATGTATCATGAGAGAGCACAAGATTTCTCTTCTAACCTGATCAATCTCCTGCTTGTTTCTAGAACTCACCAGGCCCATTTCTGCCATCTGAGTGCTAATCCTCTCTCCCTGTTGACACTCCCAACATCGTCTCTGTTGTCCAAAGCGTCCCCAAACTCACATCACCCTTGGCATTTGTGTCATGCAAAGACTCAATCATATTCTGCCTTGTGTCTCAATGCAAAAGCTTCCCTTGTCTATGTCATGACTCCACATCAGCTCCTTGAAGGAAGGATCCACGTCCAGTATGCTCTTCTGATCTATATGGTGCCTAACACGGGATGCACACTCCAGAATAAATGCATGCATGAATCAAAGAATCCAGTGTGGGAGAAGTTGCTATTCAGCACTCAATTCTTCTACAAATGATGGAACATTCTGAATTGTAGCCCACGAGGTTTGACTTGGCGTAACATAGAACAGTCCTTCTCAAACTGCAACAAGCATCTGATTTCCCTAGAAGGCTTGTTAAAATGCAGATTGCAGAGCTTTTTACTCAGCAGAACCGTGATAGTAGGGCCTGATCATTTGCACTGCTAACCTGTCTCCAGGTGGTACTGATGGTGCTGGTCCAAGGACCACATTTGGAGAACCTCTGCCATGGATACATGGTCGTCAACTATGAATCAATTGAGAGAGGTCTGGATACTAGTTCCAGCTCTGCCAAATGTGACTGAGGCACCTGGGACAAGTAAATTAGGCTCTCTGGGCTTCTTCAGCTCAAATTTGCCTTGTAAGATTGCTAATGTCACTTTTATCTCTAAAGCTATCTGAGTACAAAAGGCAAAGTACCCTTCCTTGTGTCATTGCAACAATGCTTATAATCTTCACAAAATCTTACACAAGGGCACTAGTCAGAACAATGACCACTTTCCAAATCTTGGAATCACAGAGTTCAGCCCCACATGAATGAAAGGGGAGGAACCTGCAGCCAGGCAGCGCAGGGCCTCGGGAAACTGACAGGGGCAGGAGCTCCCCTTGGAGGAAGGCAGACCAGATTCCAGTGTGAACTTAGAGCCTGATCTGAGCTGGGCTGTCCTCCCTGGGCTCCAAGCCCTGAAGGATGCCGGCTTTTTCAGGAAGCTCCAGTGGCCGGCCTCACAGAACCCGTTGCTGGCTTACTGGGCAATGTCCCAAGAGAGACGATGATCAGATCTCATAGCCGACTGGTTCTTCCCCTTCCTCTAGGATGGATCAAAATGCTTTCCCTTTATTTTGAGTTTTGGCATCACCAGGCAGGGGGTTTCCCTCAATAATGGGATCTCCACCCATGACTGAGTATGTGAGGAAGAACCAGTCCTCGGGCATCTCTAAGTGGGGAGAATTATCAGGATTGGTTTCATATTTGCAAAGGGAAGGGAAAATTTGGAATATCGACCTATAGAGATGCTGACAAGAAGTCATTCTCCCTGTGACTATCTTTAGATGATAATGTAAAAGTTAGGATCTTGGCATCCTTGATGCCCAATGAGTTTCAAGTGAGATCTGTTCTTCACTTTTTTGTGGAGTCAGATTTCCAGGATTTTACCTTCTGCCCACACCTCAGCCCTGCTAGCCTCTGGGAACCAGCCTCAGACATTCTTGGGACATTGGCCATCCAGGAGTCTGCCACTCTTGCTCCTGGGTGCCAAAGCCATCTCTGGGAAGTGACTGGTGTAACTCTCAGCTGCAAGTGAGCAAGTTAAAAGTAGGGTCTTTGTTCTTCGGCCTTAAACATTTTCTCTTAGGCACTGCCTATCTTGCTTCTGGTGCTTCAAAAGTTTCTCAGTTAAAGTAAGTTAGGGAGTACGTGGCTAGCCAGATAACCATCAACATAATGACCACTTACATTGCACCGTGCTTTCCTATGAGTTCTCTCGTGTAATCCAAGCTGCCTGGTAGTGCTTGATTTCTCTAAAAATGTGTGGCCATTTTTAACAGTGGCTCACAGTCCAGATGATAAAATGGGGAACAGCTAAAAGAAAGGAAGACAGAAATACGGCTTATGCCTTGCAAGGCCCTTCATATGTATTCTCAACTACAGGAAGTGACTCAGACTGGATGTGGGTGACCTGTGCTTGGCTATGGCTTCAGAAGCGACTCGGACCCAGAGGGGACCTCCTCCCAGGCTCCCGGGTTAAGAAGGTCTTCCTGACGAGGTTTTGCAGGGGCAAGCGGCATCTGGGACAGAGCTAGACAGTGAACGTTAAAAATATTTTGGAGTGAGATCACGCCTCTTAATGCTGTTTTTTAGACAAAGTCAAAATGATTTCACTTCCATTTCCTCTTACAGTCTCAAAAAGGCAGGTGTGACTCTTACTGGCCTTGAGGAGAACAAGTGGCTTGTTTGAGGGCTCCCGCTCAGCCAACTACCTTGACTCCCCATGGAACTCCCTGCCCGAAGGCTGCTCCACCTCCCAAAGCCCACCTCTTCAACCTTCCAGCCATCATCCCAACTCAAGCCTTCCTTTTGTCCATGGCTCTGCATTTGGTGTCAATTGCTTCTGATGGAAAATATTTGTTGTGTTCAAAAACCTAGTCCAGGCTGGGTGCAGTGGCTCACGCCTGTAATCCTAGCACTCTGGGAGGCCGAGGCGGGCGGATTGCTCAAGGTCAGGAGTTCGAGACCAGCCTGAGCAAGAGCGAGACACCGTCTCTACTACATATAGAAAGAAATTAGCTGGACAACTAAAAATATATAGAAAAAAATTAGCCAGGCATGGTGGCGC
>CAUYRT010085568.1:0-42252 GCA_963574885.1 Lepilemur ruficaudatus | reverse complement strand
TTGACAGAGTAGGTTTTTGAATGTAACAAGATAAGTCAACTTGAGTGGTAATATATTTTGGGAAATCAGCTCACTACAAATTGTGACTGTAAACATTGTACTGTAAATGCTTTGTAGTTTTCCCCCAATAAAAAAAAATTCTAAAAAAAGAAAAATAAAGATAAAAAAGAAAAAAATAAAGGAAATAGAGAAACTAGAAAGTGGAGGAGCATCTATGGAAAACAAAGGCAATGAAAGTGGATTGAGAAGTCCTTAGCCAGGAACAGAGGAGGAAAAAAACCACAACCACCTTTGGAGGTATCATATTACATAAAATGAAATACCCTGGCTGTCTGTAGGGCATTTAAATATTCTTTTTTTTCATATAATATAGCCAAACACTAAACATCAAGTGTTTATCCAATCCCTTTATTTTGTTGTTTACCTCTTAAACAGAAACGATAGAGATAGCTATAGCATATAATATATCTTTTTAGGACGTATTGTCCATTTATGATTAGGAATAACTGCAAGCAAAAGAAACTCTGGTTTATTTAAGATCAAAATTTATTTCTCTCACATGGAGGTTGACCCAGCATTCCAGGACTGATATGATGACTGCATTATTTTAAAGAACCCAAGCACCTTCCACCTTTAGTCATCATAGTCAAAACTTGGATTCTAAGTATCTTCCCAGTTCCAATCAACATGCCTGATTGCAACTAGCAAGGAGGAAAGGAGAAGAAATTGGATACATCCACTCCTTTTAGAGATGTTTGCTAGAAGTTGCACATGCCACATGCCATTTGTTTTCACAACTAATGGGCCAAACTTACTTACAGACCCTCTAGCTGCAAAGAGGGTTGGATATCATAGCATCATTTTCCATATTCCCAGCTAATAACCAGGAGGCACTACTGTAGGAGAGAGTAGTGCTTGGGAAACAAATAGCAGCATCTATCACATACGTATTTCAAAAATATGTGTCAATCATAAGTAAAGAGAAATTAGAAAAATAACGTATAATTTTTAGAGTGCAATTTGGAGATAATCACACATGGATAGAAATTCATGAAAATAAGACTGATAGATTATCAATATTGAATTTTCTATAATCTCAAAACTTACAATGTAAAAATGACATTAAAAAATTCAAAATGATTGAAAGTTGCCAATGAATGTCATACTATGTGTGTGACTCATTTAGAAGACTTTTGTAAAATTGGTTTTAGGAGATCAGAAATTGTCCCATCTCTATCCCAATCTTAATTGGAATTTTCAAATATTTTATAAGCAAATGCAATTGAATAAGGCATGATTTTTCCCAAGCACAATTTTGTCACTGTAAATACAGATACAACATTAGAAAGCTATATCCGATAGCCCATCAAAAAGAGTAAATAAATCATGAAGCTGCAATATAATTTCGTGCCCTTTTCAGAAAACTCATTTCTGAATGCAGTCTAGACCCTGAATAGTTTTACCATGCCAGTGATACAGGTATATTTATGATACTTACCATATTTTAAGTTAGCATTTCATTGTGAATTGTCTTCCCAATTTTTAGAGGAATAAATTCATTTGGACTACTCTTTCTTACAGTATTACATTAGACAAAAACTTGAATTTTGCAAATATAAATAATCTTAAAAGCGTCAATTCTCAATGGTAAAGACAAAAGGGCCCACCCCCAGAACCACATAAAGAGTGTATTGAGACTCAATATTTTCTCTCTTTGTTCAGATTCAGGTGCTGATATATCCTGCACTGGACCGTGTGTGTGTGGGGGTGGGAGGACTAATGCAGAAGGTGATTTAAATTTTTCTTACTTAATAGTATTCACCCACTTTAAAATATTATTTGCTTTGCTGTTCTCAGTTTTCACCTGATTTATCCAGTTGAGAATGTTTTCCTATAAATTTAATATGTCATTTATTCACTTATTTAAATACCATCTATACATACAAAAATCTATCTATCTATCTATCTATTTGCATTCATGTCTCTTTCTATCACTCTGTACCAAACTGGGCATCAGTCGAAAAAGCTGTCCCTAATTCCTCCCCAAATCTCCTGGCGCAGCTCCCGCAAATACCCTTCATTCTTTTTTTTTTTTTTTTTTTTGAGACAGAGTCTCATTCTGTTACCCGGGCTGTAGAGTGCCGTGGCATCAGCCTAGCTCACAGCAACCTCAAACTCCTGGGCTCAAGCGATCCTTCTGCCTCAGCCTCCCGAGTAGCTGGGACTACAGGCATGTGCCACCATGCCCGGCTAATTTTTACATGTATTTTTAGTTGTCCAATTAATTTCTTTCTATTTATAGTAGAGACGGGGTCTCGCTCTTGCTCAGGCTGGTCTTGAACTCCTGACCTTGAGCTATCCACCTGCCTCGGCCTCCCAGAGTGCTAGGATTACAAGCGTGAGCCACCGCGCCCGGCCTATCCTCATCTTTTAAGTGTGACCCATCACCCACATCCTATGCAACCAGTGCTCACTGGGGAGAACTCCAGGCACCCAGCCTGGTTCAATTAATAGCTGTGTGAACCTTGGCAATTTACTTAGCCTCTCTGTGACTCAGTTGCACCACCTATACATGGGAGTAAAAGCCTGCTCTAGTCCATAAAGCTGCTGCGCAGATGCAATGAGGTAATATACATGAAGTGTCTACAACAGTGCCCAGCACACATCCAATAAATATTAGCTATTATATTATGATTATATTTACAGCTAAGTCCAGGACCCTCTCCCATCAGTTCTGTTATGTATCTTTATTGCTCCCTTACTAGGGGATTCATTCTCTCCTGACCCACCCCTTCTTTCATTTCTCACCTCTTATCCAACAGTTCTGAAACTGATGTCAAGGTCTTTTCAGCTCCAACTTTCCTCTTTCCTTCACTAACATATTTTTTTTTTTTTTTTTTGCATTTTCCGTTTGACATTAGGCCCAAACTGCTTTCAGAAGCTCCAAGTAACTCCCTGACTAATCTGTGCCTGGACTAAAACTTTCATGTTTTAACAATGTGATACTAAGAAAAATTCCCATGGAAACAAGAGAGAAAACTTTCTCATAAGTTTCTTTATTTGGCCTTAATCCAGAACTATTTTAATATTGCCTTTTATCAGATAACTTACTCCATTTAATTCTTTCATTCTTTTTCATTCAAAGTTTTATTTTATTTTGTCTTGTTTTTAAAGTGTGGTCATCTTAACATCTTGTGCTTATACTATTTTAAAAAGAAAATAATTTCAGGTCTTGTAAAACAATTTAGTTTGCCTTGAAATTGATTTAGAAATTCTCTAATATGTATATGTTTTCTGAGCTTCATTCTGAGGCCAGGGGAAAAGAAAATATCCTATTCCCTGGGTAGGTTGTGCTATCTTATCTTGGGCTGTTAAGTCTGCCCTACCTCATGCCACCAGTCTCAGGGAAAAGAAGCAGCCAGAGAACTTGGCTAAAGGTGGGGGGTAAAAGGTCCAAAGGATTAAATTTCTGACTCCCAAAATAACCCCTGAGTACTCCTGCCACCTCCAAATCAGGCCCTGCACGCTTTTCATGGTGGCAGAGTGCCACCTCTCTGGCCTGATTTCAGGGGCCCTGATGAGCTGTGGATGCCCCTCTATCTCCACAAAACAGCCCCCTAGAGAGGCTGGGGAACCCACTGAATTAACTGTGGACATGCAAGATGCACTTTCTCTTTTCTTACACCCACATAATTTTTATTCTTTAATCTCCTCCCTTCTGTCTTCTCCACCCGTCTCCAGGCTACTGGAAGGCTCCACAATAGTGTTTTCCAAAATTCAATAATTTGAGTACCACCGTCATGATATTCCCTCTAGCCCCGTCATATCCAAATGCCACCTGTACTATTTGTTAGCTCACTTTTTCACTTAAAAATTTTGAAGTCTAGCTATTAATGTATAGTACTGCTTCAAGTTTAAAATCAGTTTCCTTGCCATAAATAGAAGGCCCCCTTATAAATATAACGAAAACAAAAATATATAATAATGGAATTTTAATCAAATATGGCTTCTTGCTGCAGGCCTTTTGCCTGAATCCTGCTGTTAAGGAATGTTGGAGAGGTGTTAAAGACTTATCAGCGTCAAAGTAAGACTTGATCTTTAAAGTACAGGCATGGAAAGAGGACCGAAAAGAAAGCCTTTTTCATTTACTTCGTAATGCCATGTCTACATACGGTCTAAGCATTTCTCCCTTTGGGAAACATTACTTTGAGTTTTAGACTCACAAAGGTAAATAAATTTGTTGAAATCTGATGGGCTTCATCCCATTTCCTTCAAGAACTGAGTATACAATTTGCTAACTGTACTCAAAAACTTTTTGCACATTTTTTTCTCATTATTTGTTCACAGCTTTTGACCATCTACCAGAGAATGTTTTGGATACAGGACTAATTCCTGTGGATCACAGAATGTGACGGACGAATGGGACTTGTGATGTCATCTGGTCCAAATCTTGACCCATCTCCATTTTCCCTGAAAGGTTTGGGGCCTAGAAAGATTTGCCCAAGGTCACAAAGAGAGTGGTCTAATATTTTGGTTCCTGCAGCCCAGAGAACAAGCTATCCCGTTCCTCAGGAGGCTCGGTGAAAGGTTGCCTGGCCGGCAGACGGCCAAACTTCTCGCCTCTGCCCTGTTGATCCCGGTTGCCATGGCAGCGGCTTATTGTTCTCCGCCTCGTCTTGGTGACGTCAGGGGACCAGTGTCCAATGGGAAAGCAGCCCGGCGTCACGCACCGCCTTTCCCGGCGGGCACCGCCTTCGCAGCCGCGAGAGAAGCGTCGCCAGAGCGGCTGAGGTAGGCTCGGCTGGCGGCCGCGGCGAGTTACATCCTTCTGCAATCTGTCAGCGTCCGCCGCCGCCCAGGACAGAAACAGAATGTTCAGGATGCTGAGCAGCAGCTTTGAGGATGATCCTTTCTTCTCGTGAGTGTCGAGGGCCAGGGGCCCGCGGTCGCGCAGGAATTCAGGAGTCTTGAGGGGGAGCCATGTGAGGGGACAAAAGCGACTTTTAGAGGGCGAAGGGGAATTCAGGGTGAGGTTTGCGGGAGAGAAGAACTTGGGGGCTTGGGAGGGAAAAGAGAGGAGGATTTGAGGGCGTGGGGTGGAGGGAGGAGGATGGGGGGCGTGAGGTGGAAAGAGGTCCGAGCGGCCTCCCTCAGACACGCGGGGTGCCGGTTGCTCTCAACTTGGCCCAACTGCGGGTGCCGCCGCGTGCCGCGAGGGCTTTGCAGGTGACGGTAACTGCCATGTCAGTGGAAGTTCTAGTGAGAATTCTGCTCAAAGGACCTTTTCCACACCAGTTTAAATTCCAAATCGGGGCGGGAATACTTTGTAGGATGGCAATTCCTTGAAAAAGGAAACATTTTTAAAACAGCATTTTTTGTGACCTTTGAGAGCGTAACAAAGATGGAGAGTTGCATGCTCTCCTCAGGTGGTGAGAAGTTGCCAAGTGCACTGTTTGTTTTCCTTGCTCGCTTTGTTACAAAGCGAGCCTTGTTTGTGAAGGGACTCCTCTTTCTGTCAAAAGTAGAAATAGGGCAGGAAAGCAGACGTGGGTGCATTTAACACCCCAGGTAAACAAGTGCCATTACCCTGTGAAAGGTTCCCAGTGACATAATGTGATACCCTAGGAAGAAGGCATTCAGAAATTAGTTTCACTCTGATCTAGTTTTCTGGGTGTTTTGGTTTTAAATTCTTCCTTTGGCCATTATATAAACGTAATAACATACTCTAGTTGGATCCCTAAGGCAGGAAGATACCTTTTTGCCCAAGGGTTTTGCCAGTTAGGATTTTGATGTGGTGTCTAGTTTATTTGATCCCTGTGTGACATGGAGACATTTTTTAAAAGGTTTTAAAGTATTCACAGTTTGCTTCATGGATTTTTTTATGTATTTAAAGAAAAATGGTATATTGGCTTAAATGTGTCAGTGCCAATTTAAAAGAAAATAACATTAAAGTAATAATTGAAAAGATAAGCAGTAGAAAATGAAATGATTAATATAGAAAAAATAAAATGATTAACTTTTTTCTAAAGGTTATTCATTATAATTAAGGGGTATATGGACTCAGGAAAACTTATGCCATTCTAGTTAACTTGTTGATGTCATTTTAAGAACTCTAAAATATTGTATTATTATGATTTTCTCTTTTAAAAGCCTCTGAGAGACATATCCATAGATGTCGTTGAGCTGTTTTAAGTGGTTCTTATGTAAATGTGATGTCAGTATAATGAGTTAAGATTGTGATAGACAATTTTAGAGTTGTATTATATCTTTGATTATACCAAAAGGAGCAATGGCCTTAACTAAACCATGAATGTGTAATTAGTATCATCTTTAAAATGTCTAGCAGAAGTGTAATTTAAACTCTTGGGTGACTCTTTCTGAGCAAGGCAATGAACTCAAGACTCATGAACAAAAATAGTAACAGACCACAAATAGTAGGCATACATCAAAAACACTCTTCCTCTGTGCTCAGGATGGAAGGGACCGTCAGTTACCCATCAATCAGTCTTTCAGTCATCACTATCTGTATCCTTCTTCAAATGCAGGCAGCCATATCATAAAAATTTAAGGTAAAGTGATTGCCGTGAACTTCATAAACTGATTCATGCTTATAATTTCTCCACAATTATATTTAAACACACTTTTGGGGTAAGGGAGAAAGAGAATGTGAGTTTATATTTATTTCAGGTAATTTGTTATTTGACCCACTGCTTTTACCACAGCCGTCAAACAAAATGGGTATCCATTTCTTCAGTGAAACATAAGGAATTCATAAGGTGACAAACTCCTTTTTAAATCATCCACTGACCTTAGGAACATAGAAGGGAATTGGAACACATAATTCATGCCCACCATCTTTTATATAAATATTGTCCCTGTTGATAACATCGTGTCGTCTGATCAGTGGGTTAGTTTAACATAGAAAGCAGTCAATAAATATTGTTTAATGATGATCTGTTATCCTTTATTCCCTGTTCTTGTCAATCTGGTGTTTTTAATTGCTGAAAATAATTATCATTTGCATTCAACAAATGCCATTGTTTACACTGGCATTTTCTAGTTAGAACATTACCATTTTTAAAATAATCCATTAGTTCACAATCAAGGATAGTCAATATAAGCAAACTCTAGTGATTTACTAATTATTCAGAAGTAAACAGACAAAAATATATATACTTCTTGGATCTAAAATTAGAATTACTAAATAGTGTGAGACTGATAAAATACTGTGGTTAAACTGCTAAATAGTTAAAAGATTTGTGTAAAAAATAATTAAAATCTGTAGTTTTGAATTCAAATATGTTCAATCTCAATAGTTACTTTCTTATAACAGTGCATCTTAAATTTTTCATCATAAAATTAAAGGAAATTGTTAAAAACGATATTTTAAAATTTGGTGTTTTATTTATATACTTGGCATTTTTTAATGTTGATATCTTATCGTGTCTCAGCACTGAAATTATTTCAGTGAAAATTTGCCTTACAGTATATTCTGAAACACTTTCTTAAATAATACTTGTAACTTGATTAAAAACAACTTGCCTGGCATGTAGTTTTCTCTCAAGAATACTACTTTCCCTCACATTTGTATTTGCTTAAGAATAGATATTAATACATGGTTAAGAAGATAAGTATAGACAGGAAGGTCAATTTGATGTTAAAATGGTTTTGGTATCCTATACCCTAAAGAACATTGATTATTTACTATGAAAGTTTATATATATTTAGTGTGATCCAGAATTTTCTATTTGGAACAGAAACAGGAACTTTGAATCTTCTGAGCTAAGACGTATATTTCTGATCAGGCAAGTCTCCAAAGAGTAACTATTAAATGTGTTAACGGCTTATCAGTAAGCAGACTGGCAAATCTGTCAGCCTTATTTTTAATCATAAATTATTGTTATCTTTTCTTTAAACTACCCAACTCTTCATATAAGCGTCATATGTTTGATGACCAGTCTTTGGTTAAAGTACCCCTGCACGTATTCACAGGATGTTACTTTTTCGATCCCTTTACTCTCAGCAAGAGCTAAAACTTAAATATTTATAATCTCTGTTTTTAAAAATTGTTAGAAATATTTGTTTACTTGGTACTTTGGGGTAGTTGGATTTATTAAAGGATACTTCTTTGACCTATTCACAGACTGAGTTGAAAGTGAATGTATTCCATATACAAGACATGCATTGACTATTTTCTTGATTGAGAACATTCTCACAGCAGGAAATAAAATAAAATCACCTTATTATATAAGCTTTTGTAAACAGTGTTCAGGTTACTTACATATTTGTTTCAGACATACAGTCTGAGGTAATCTTCGCCAAAATGTCATAACTTGGTTCTAATTAGTATTCTGCCACATAAACCTCTCACTGTTTTCAAGGTCCCACTTCATGTTTTATGTTAGAGCCCTGAATAGCAACAATCAGTTGCACCTACTGTGATTGTTCTCAGAAATATTTAAATATAGAAATTTCTTATAAGTGAATTTTGCAGATTTCAACATTGTATTTGATAGAATGAGACACTATAAGCCTTGAGGTGAATTTCTGAGGTACATTATTCATTTGGAGCATTCTTTGGTTCATTATACCTTAAAGAGATACAAGCAGATCTACCATTTGATCCAGCAATCCCATTACTGGGCATCTACCCAAAAGAAAAAAGACATTCTATAAAAAAAAAACACATCTGCACTCGAATGTTTATAGCAGCACAATTCACAATTGCAAAGATGTGGAAACAACCCAAGTGCTCATCAATACATGAGTGGATTAATAAAATGTGGTATATGTATACCATGGAGTACTATTCAGCTACAAGAAACAATGGATAATACAAGCATCTCTTGTATTATCCTAGATAGAGCTGGAACCCATTCTACTAAGTGAAGTATCCCAAGAATGGAAAAATAAGCACCACTTGTACTCACCATCAAATTGGTTTTAACTGATCAACACCTAAGTGCACATACAGAAATAACATTCCTCAGGTGTCGGGCAGACGGGAGGGAGGAGAAAGGGATGGGTATATACATATATAATGAGTGTGATGAACACTGTCTGGAGGATGGACACGCTTGAAGCTCTGACTCGGTGGGGGCAGGGCAAGGGCAATGTACATAACCTAAACATTTGTACCCCCATAATATTCTGAAATTAAAAAAAGGGAAAAAAAAGAATTAATGGGAAAATGACCTTATGATTTTTAAGCATTGTATATATAATATCCTTATGTTTGTTACTTAATATGTTAAAATAAGTCTGTTTTTGGTTGGAAAGGATAAAATATATCTCAATAAACCCAATGCTCTGGTGTCTTAATTTTACTGTGTTTTATGAGTGAATTTAGTACAACATAACAATTCTCCTGTTAATACCCAACTTCTAACTAAAAAGACTCTTTATTCTGAGAAACCAGTTACTAATTTGGTTGAAAATAGTTTAATTTCTGGACACCTGTTGAAATTTTTTATTCTTTTGCTCTAAGAGCGTCTTTAACCTGCACACATGAAAGAGCATTTTCCTTTTATGACTTTGTCTACGTGAGGATTTTCAGTGACTACAAAGGAAGGGGAAGTGGTGTCAGAGTGGTGTCCCTGGGTGGATCATCGTAAGAGAGTTATGGCAAGAGAGCAAATGACAAAGTAAGAGTACTGACTTACGTTATAATTTTTTAGAATTATACACCTGCCTTGTAAAGTAGTTATCAATCATCTACACCAGCAGTGGTCCTAAGACAGAGGTTGTTGGAATTTAATATGTTGGTCAAGTATGCAGACACCTTGCTATGTATTTCAGTCATTTATAGCTGTATTTCGTTTTTCACTTAACAGTTTCCTTTAAAAAAATTTATGTTGCACGAGAATAAACAGGTCTGTAGAACAGCCTGGAAACACTCTCATGAACAACCTCCTTATTAGATCTTATTTGGAGAATTCTCATCTTTTCTGTTTTTATTTTAATAGTTTGAAAATAAAAAGAAAAAAGAAATACCAAGTGTACCTGGGAAATAGCACTGCTTTCTGAGTACAAGACTAACTTATGATTGCTGGAACTCTTGAGACTTAGTTCTTTATTTTTAGTAAAATACCCCTGTTGAGATGTTATGTTTCTCAACTGCAAAGAACTAATCTAATTTTGTTAACCATAGTAGTTAAAAGAAAGAAAAAAATCGTTTAGATAAGTCGAAAACACTCTACTTTTAGACTGTTTATGGTAGAATCAACTTAATCATTTGAAATATTTTATGTAACAAATTTCTACATTCATTTTTCATAAATTTGAAATTATATTCAAGTTTAATTAAGGGAATAAGGCCTCAGAAGGACAGTGTTTTTGAAGTATAGTTTCTGCCTTCGTATATTTTAAAAACAAATAATAATACCTGGAAAATATCAATTTATTTAAACAAAACTTACAAACATCTTACCATGAATGTCAAAATTTGACAAGCTAATATACTTTGGGTTTTCACAGAGTGAGATAAATTGGCATACTTTATTTTATAACAGTTTGGTGGAAATTGCCAAGAGATAAGTTTTATTACCATAGTGAAACAAACCAAAAAAAAAAAAAACATATTTATACAGCCTGGACTGAAAGCTTACATTGATTTAGAATTGCAGAACTTTTTCCATTTCAATTTTCCGTATTTACATGTGCAGTATAAGACTTTATAAAATGGGAGCTGGGTATGGTGTTTCACACCTGTAATCCCAGCTGCTGGGGAAGCTGAGGCAGGAGAATCACTTGAGGCCACGAGTTGGAGACCAGCCAGGGCAATATAGCAAGACCTCATCTCTAAAAATATAAAAATAAAAAATTGGACATAGTGGTGCATGCCTGTAATCCCAGTACTTGGGAGGCTGAGGCAGGAGGATTACTTGAGTCCAAAAGTTTGAGGCTGCAGTGAGCTATGGTCACACCACTGAACTCCAGCCTGAGTGACAGACTGAGACCTCATCTGTGTAAAAAAATGTGTGTGTGTATGTGTGTGTGTGTGTGTGTGTGTATATATATGTATATATATATATGACTTTATAAAATGAAAAAAGTTTTCGAAAACTGGTGATATCCAACATCTGGCAATTAATGTCTTATTATACAAAGTTTCTTTACATTTTCAGAAGTGTATTTTTGGAATATGCAATACATGCTTATGGTAAAAACTCCAAAGGTACAGAAGAGTACATGGTTAAAAGACTCCTTCCTCATAATAATGTGCATATACTTAACACTATTGAACTATGTACTTAGAAATGGTTAAGATGGAAAAAGAAAAAAATGATTCCCTGCCACCTCTGGCCTTCGCCCATCTAGTCACCCTCCCAGAATATAACCACTATGACCAGTCTGCTGCGTGGCTTCTGTATTAGTCAGAATTCTGACTGTTTATTACTAATATGAGGAATTGGCCCACATGATTTTGGAGAAGTACTATGATCTGCCATCTGCAGGCCGGAAACACCGGAAAACTGGTGCTGTAATTCAGTCCAAGACCAGAGAACCAAGGGAACTGTTCGTGTAAATCCCAGTCCAAAGACAGGAGAAAACTGATGTTCCAACTCTGTAGTCAGGCTGAAGGAGTGAACTTCTCCCTTCCTTTGCCTTTTGTTCTATTAATATTTAGGTCTGCAATGAATTGGTTGATGCCCACCCACATTGTGAAGGGCAATCTGCTTTGCTCAGTCCACCAATTCCTATTCTAGTTTCATCTGAAAACACTCTCACAGACATACCCAGAGATAATGTTTAGCCCAGTATCTAGGTATACCCCATGACTCAGACAAGTTAACACATAAAATTAACCATCACAGTCTCCTAAGGATACAGTCTATATGTCTTCCAATCTAGTAGAGAAGACAAACAATATTTTTGTATGTTATTTTATATCTAGTAATTTTTGCTTTATAAAGAGGGCTAACAAAAATAGCAGTATTAATATTTTAATTATTTTAAACTTGAATTGAAAAAAGTATTCCCCTTTGACTTCCAACAATGGTAACATGTGCCTCCCCTAAAAGCCTTTATGGGAAAACATGAAGAAAAATAGCAGAGTCTTTGAAAGAAAAATGATAATTCAGTATTGATAGTCAATACTATTAAGAAGTGCTGGAATAGGATTAAAGCTGACAAAATGATAGGAATGTACTTTCCCACCTACATTGGTTTAGTTGCAGAAAAAAAAATTTACTGTAGCATATTTAAGAAGGAAGGAATGTATTATAGGACATTAAATAACTTAGAGAATCATGGTGATGGCTGAGTTGAACTTTCTAAGTTGAACTTTCAGGAATGGCTCCTAAAGCCACATCACAGATCCAAGACCATCTAAAGGAGCAGCTGCCACTTCTAAGATCAAGAATTGCTGAATGGAGAAGTTGCTTCTACTGCTGCTGGATCCAAAACCATGGGGTAACTGCTAGCATCCATACCAGCAAAGTGGATTTGTCATGCCTGCCCCTCAATACCCACAAAAATATAGTGATCAGACACTTGGACTTCTGCTAACACTGCTGCAGGAACACTATATACTCTGTGATCATGCTTACCAACAAAGAGAAATAATAGTACAGACACTGCTTCACCTCTTCTAATTCTCAAAAAATTGCACATTATTGGCAGAACCTAATTCCAGAAACTTAGCTACTATGCAGTCTAGGAAATTAAAGTTTTTAGCTACCTGGCCTCTGCAGCACAAAAAGGTACACACAAACTTAATGGATTGAATGCCAATCTACCTTTTATATTCTTTTCCCCTTCCCTCAAACTATATCTCCCTTCAGATCCCAAGCCTACTCAGTAACTTCTGGCAACAAAATGTTCTTTCCCCTTTTGTGTTGCTAGTTTATATCAGGTAGTTGAAAATAACTATATGTGACAGGGGAAAAAATAAATTTTACAGTCACTCTACTCTCCCCTACTTCCTTTTTTGAGGATAGATTATTGCTCCCAGGTACTGCTTTGCTGCTAAATCTTAAAAATGGAGGAACCAAGACCATGTGAGGACACAAGGAGAAGGTGGCCATCTACAAGCCAAGGAGAGAAGAGACCTCAAGAGAAACCAACTCTGCTTACACCTTGATCTCAAACTTCCAGCCTTCAGAACTGTGAGACAATAAAGGTTTTAAAAAGAAATAAAGGTAAACAAAAAGACAAAAAAAAGAAAGAAAGAAAGAAAGAAAGAAAGAAAGAAAGAAAGAAAGAAAGAAAGAAAGAAAGAAAGAAAAGAAAAGAAAAAGAAAGGGGGAACAAGAAAATTAGCTAGAGAAGCTAATTTAATAGAAGAAAGATAAAAGTCTGTTAGCCCTTGGAATGAAAGAGTTTGGGGAGCATGTAGTAAGAAAGAGTTTTTTTGTTGTTGTTTTTTTAAAAAAAGGGCAACTGCAAGGTCTGAGAAACATTGAGATGAGAAATGGAAATCTCAGATATTGAATCAAACTGTAGGACTAAGAACACCTACCAGCTTCTCCCTCTTAATTTCTAACTATAAAAGTAACAAGATGCTTTTAATCATTAATTTTCTGAAATTCATTGATTTATTTATCTTGTTCCAAATATGTATAACTGCAGACCTTTGATGAAAACTAACACAATAAAAAAAGCTATACTAACCAACATGTAAAGAATCAAAGTTACTGAAACAAAGAAGACTATGGAAAGTATAATTTAAATCTTCAAGAAAGTTTTATTTCCACTGTGACCAAACACGCTCCTATTGGACCAGCTCTCTTGCAGATAACACTATAAGCCCAGGATAAAATACAAAAACAACCTTCTGGAAAAGGTACCAGAGAATGACCAAAAGCAGACATACACTGGAGAGGACTCAACTGTTGGGAAAGGGAAAGAACAATTCTAGCCTAAGGGTAGGCCCCACATCTGCTTTATGTAGGATGGCTAAAACTCTGCTAGAAGACTGGTTTAAGAACTAAGGACGGAGTTCAGTACAGCTATAGTCACCAGAAAGTGAGGAGGTTAAATTCCACAAAGGAGAGAATCATAGAGGGTGAGCACCAAACTTGAATATATTCTGTACAAATCTCTGTCTGAGGCTTAACCACATATGCATGAAACAGACTCATAGCAGCTCAGCTAAGGATAAAAGAACTAAATTGAGATTTGAGTTACCACTTAAGAGATGGAATTTGAATTTTAATGCCAACCAGATTAAATGCCTGCTTTAAAAAATTCAATACTCCTGAGGAATATAACAAAATCCAGACCTTCTACAACATAATAGCTACAATATACAGATACAATACAAAATTACTTGACAAAGAAACAGGAAAATGTGACCCGTTCTCCAATAAATGGTAATCAATACAGACTGATCCTGAAATGCCTCAGATGTTGGAATTAATAGACAAGAATTTTAAAGCAGTTATTATAATTTTGGTCCATGATGTAAAAGAAAATATACTTGTAATGAATGAAAAGATATGAAACTTCCATAGAGAAAGAGATATATATGTTATATATATATGTTATATATGTTTAATGTATATATATGTTAGAAAAGAACCAAATAGAAATTCTAGAACTGAAAAATACCATATTTGAAATAAAAAATTTTCTGGATGGGCTTAACAGAGAAATGGAGATGACAGAAGAGTCAGTAAATTGAAAATGGATAAATAAAAGTGAATCAATCTGAGAACCAGAAAAAAATTAGGGATCTATAGGAAAATATCAAAATGTCTAACATTAGGTGTAATTGAAGAAAAGACAGAGAGAGAATAGGACATAAGACTAATTGAAATAATAATGGAAATTACCAGATTTGGTGAAAGAAGAAACATCAGAGAGTCAAAAAGCAGGATAAATACAAAGAAAACCATGCCTAGATCCATAATAATCAAACCTATGAAAGCCAATGATAAAAAGAAAAATCTTGAAAACAGCCAGAGGAAAATGATACATAGACTGGATAACAGGAGAAAAACAATTCAAATTACCTTTGACATCTCATCAGAAACAACAGAGGCCAGTGGACAGTGAAGTAACATCTTCAAAGTTTGGAAAGAAAACCACTATCAACCTAGATTTATCTTGTAAAAAATTCTTTAAGAATAAAGAATAAAATGAAATATTTACAAGTAAAAGAAAATGAATAGAATTTGTTGCAAGCATATTTATGTAGCAAGAAATGTTAAAGTTAGTTCTTTAGTGAAGGAAAATTATGCTACGTGGCAACTTGGTTATTAAAGAAAGAAGAACATCAAAAATGTTAAATATGTGGATACATGTGAAATATCTTGCTATAATTTGGATATTTGACCCTCTAAACCTCGTGTTGAAATTTGATCCCCAATATTGGAGGTAGGGTCTAATGGGAGGTGTTTGGGTCATGGAGTGTATCCCTCATGAAGAGATTAATGCCCTCCGGGAGGGGTGTGTGAGTGAATTCTTGCTCTATTAGTTCCAGAGAGAGATGGTTGTTAAAAAGAGCCTGGCACCACCTCCTGCCTCATTTCCTGTCTCAACATGTGATCTCTGCACATACTTTGCCTTCTGCCATGAGTAGAAGCAGTCTGAAGCCCTCATCAGAAACAGATGCTCTCACCATGCTACTTTAACAGCCTTCAGAACTGTGAGCCAAATAAACCTCTTGTCTTTATAAAGTACCCAGCCTCAGGTATTCCTCTATAACAACACAAAAATGGACTAAGACATATCTTCAGAGATGAAACAAGATAGTGCAGCCATTTAAAAAAGAACCAGAGATACCAGAAATTAAAATTTTAGTACTAAATTTTTTTAAAAAATGAGTTAAGAAGCAAAATGTTCACAACCAGAGTGAATTAGTAAGCTGGGAAACTTAAGCCAAGGAATTTCTTTCAACATGCAGCACAAAACCAGAGGATGAAAAAAAAATGTGCTTTAAAATAGCTTGACAAGAATGTTTATGGCAGCACAATTCACAATTGCAAAGATGTGGAAACAACCCAAGTGCTCATCAATACATGAGTGAATTAATAAAATGTGATACATGTATATCATGGAGTTCTACTCAGCCACAGAAAACAATGGTGATCTAACACCTCTTGTATTATCTTGGATAGAGGTGGAGCCCATTCTGCTAAGTGAGCCCATTCTACTAAGCCCATTCCACAAGAATGGAAAAATAAGCTCCACAGGTACTGACCATCAAATTGTTATTAACTGATTAACACTTAAGTGCGTATATAGTAATAACATTCATCGGGTGTTGGGGGGGAGGGAGGATAGGTAGTTCATACCGAATAGGTGCGGTGCACACCATCTAGGGGATGGACACACTTGAAGCTCTTATCTTCGGAGCTCTGATCTTCGCATGGAGCAAAGGCAATATATGTAACCTAAACATTTGTACCTCTGTAATATGCTGAAATAAAAAAAGTAGTTTGACAAGGAAGGAATAGATAGAAATAAGGTAATTGGAAATACCCAAAGAAAATTTCTAGAACAAATGAAAGGCTGAAATCCTTGGAACCCAGATTGAAAAGGGCAATTTTTAAAATCTACACTTAGACCCATGATAATGTAATTTCAGTACATTAAAAAATATGTAAAGAAAAGAATGATAAAACTTTCAGAGTTTGGATTTCTTAGAAAGAATGAGAACCAGATTGTCATGAGACCTCTCTTTAACAACACTAGATGCAGGAAGGTGGTGAAGCAATATCCTCAAAATACTGAGGGTAAATAATGTAGATGTATATGCCCAGGTAAGCCATTTGAGTTGAGTGTGAAATAAAGAAATTTAAACATAAGATATTCAGGAGTTTACTGTGCTAAAATTACTAGATGTTAGAATATGAGAAGGAAATAATAAGATATAAGACCCAAACCAACCTCAACTTTTCTTGATAGTGAGAGATTGAACTAGAGCACCATCTGCCCTGTTCTTTCAATAGAATTATTGTTTACCCTTTCCCTCCCTTGGAGCTAGCATGGGACAGCTAAAAACCCAACTATTCCTGAAGTTTTGAACTCGGATGACTTGCAGAATAATTACTATGTATTTCATAGAAATAGAGACATAAAGAGGAAAAGCAAGCTAAGCAAAAAGACAGTGTTGGAAATAATGAGGTTTAAAGAGTTACTAGAATATAAATAGACAAATTATTTGATTGTAGCTTTATCATTATTTATAATTTATACTCCTAGTACTTTAGAAAGTATGCCAACTTCCTGACCAATAAATAGTAAGTTGAAAATTGGCTTTCAACCTCCAAAAGTCAGGGCTCTATCCCCACTGCTTGGCACCATGCCTTTTACATAGGTATTCACTAAATAGTATTTAAGTAAATGAGACTGTTTGCATCAAAGCAAGTGGAAATTGAACCAGGGGGCCCTGCTAAATTGTTAAGTAGATTAGTATTTATTCATTTTAGGCCCTTGAAATATCTGCATTAGAATTACTTGAAATGCTTGCTAGAATACAGATTACTGGGGCCATGCTCAAAATATACTCAGTAAAAATTCTCAGTGTATGTCTCAAGAATCTGTTATTTTATTAAGTGTCTCCAGTGATTTTTGAGCATGTTCAAGTTAAATAGTCCTTGGAGGACAGGGAAAAGAATACTGGAAAAAGGATCAAGCCTGGAGAAAGCATGTCCAGGGAGACAGTGCTTTTCAATGTTTAATGTCATTCACGGCCGGGGGCGGTGGCTCACACCTGTAATCCTAGCACTCTGGGAGGCCGAGGCAGGCAGATTGTTTGAGCTCGGCAGTTCAAGACCACCCTGAGCAAAAGCGAGACCCTGTCTTTACTAAAAAAAAAATAGAAATAAATTAGCTGGACAACTAAAAATATATACAAAAAATTAGCTGGGCATGGTGGCACATGCCTGTAATCCCAGCTACTCAGGAGGCTGAGTCAGAAGGATTGCTTGAGCCCAGGAGTTTGAGGTTGCTATGAGCTAGGCTGACGCCATGGCACTCTAGCCCGGGCAACAGAGTGAGACTCTGTCTCAAAAATAAAATAAAAATAATGAAAAATGTCATTCACATTTAGGAGATAATTTGCACATGAACCCTGAGGTACAAGACAGACAGACTGATGGAGCTGGAGTTAACCAGCTCCAGGATCTTTGGCATCCCCAAGGCTGAGAGTATTAACTTTCTAAGACACCAGCAACATATCTGTGATACTGAAAAGCTCTGTAAAGGGTATGAAAGAAAAGGAACTATCAAACAAGAATTAAGGAGAAGTTTATTAATCAAAGTTCATAACAGTGCATTGCCATCAAAGTTAAAGATGTTTCATGCTGCTGAAATTTAAGGAGGAAGAGAAATGACCTTTGGGTTTCAGTAGTTGGAAGGTCAATGGAATCCTTGCAGTTTTAATGCACAGGTGAAGGGAAAGAAAAAGGCATCTTCACCTCTCTCTGACTCTTCACCTCCTCCTTCCAGATTGAAAGGTTCTTGGATTAAATTGAGTCATCCTGCAAAATCCAGGCTGGTCTCCTTATTTTAAGGATAGCTGAATAACAACCTTAATTTCATTTGCAACCTTAATTCCCTCTTGCCATGTAACATAACATATTCACAGGTTCTGGTGATTAGGACATGGACGTCTTTAGGGCACCATTATTCTGTCTACCAAAGGTATGTGCCTAAAAAATAACATTATTTAAAGCAAGTTTGAGAAAAACCATCCAGCTGTTCTTTCCCAGTCTGCATAAAGTAGTCCCAGAAGATTGAAATGCTGTAAAATACAGTTTGTAATTATTAACCTGGCATTAGCATACCAAATGATATGTCTATGAATGATGATTAAGAGAATAATAAAGAACATAAGCTTGAATTATGACAAGCCAGAAAGAGATCCTGAAAGCATCAGCTCCTGATGAAGTATCCACCTCAATGGCAGCATTCTCTCTGTACTAATGGCCTGATTTGCAACTACGAATATTATTTCCTGTTATGATTCAAGGAGACTTATGAGGTGCTGTCTGAGATTACTAAAAGATTACAAAGTTAAAAATTAAATAAGCAGAATTTATGAAATCTATGCCAACTAAAATTATTTGTTTTAATCTAGCAAAGAAAAGGTTCTGATACAATTTCTCTCCCTTTTCCTCAAAACTATTTCCTGATATTAGATATATTAGATAGATAACTATTATCTATCTTCTTTCCTTTAGCACTTAAAACTTTTCGAATAGTCATATATATGTCCTTTACTTCCTGTAGCCGATTCACTTATTTCTCCACAAAGTCAAATAGAGTAAATTGTGTTGATTATTCTAATGTACCTTCTGAATTTGCTATCTAAAAGTTAAAAGGCTTCCATTTTTATTTTGTATCACCTAATATGTGATATTTATTTGTGGCATGCTGCAAAATGTTCTGATATTATAAACTTAATTTCAGTTAGGAATATTATAAACTTGATTATATATGGTCTCTGGTAAGCTAATGAATTTACTAATTTATATGTGTTGTAGACAGCTACTAGGGTAGTCTCCAATGATAACTACTCCCTGATATTGATACCCTTTTGTAATCTCTTCCCCTGAACATGGACTGGACTTACTAATGTGTTTCTAATAAATACCGAATGCAACAGAAGTGGTAGGATTTCACTTCTAAAATTATACTTTTTAAATTTTACTTTTAGTTTTTATAGATTTAAGGGGTGCAAGTGCAGTTTTGTTAAATGAATATATTGCATGGTGGTGAAGTATGAGCTTTCAGTGTAGCCATCACCTGAATAGTGTACATTGTACCCATTAAGTAACTTCTCATCCCTCACCCCTCCCACTCTTCTACTCTTCTGAGTCTCCAATGTCTATTCCACTTTCTTATATCCATGAGTACACATTATTTAGCTCCCACTTAGTAAGAGAGAACATAAGGTATTTGACTGCTGTTTCTGAGTTATGTCACTTAAAGATAATGGCCTCTAATTCCATCCTTGTTGCTGCAAAAGACATGATTTCATTCTTTTTATGGCTGAGTAGTATTCCATGGTGTGTGTGTGTTTGTGTGTGTGTGTGTGTATACATAGTATGAGAATACATATTTTATATACATACCTTCACACACAAAAAATATTTTGTTTATCCAGTCATCTATAGATGGACACTTAGATTGATTCCATTTCTTTGCTATTGTGAATAGTGCTGCGATAAATATATAAGTGCAGATATCTCTTTGATACAATGATTTCTTTTCCTTTGGGTAGAAGTTACATTTTAAATAGACCTTGGCTTCTGTCTTTGATGTTCTATCATGCATGATGGCACGCTCTGGGGGAAGCAGCTACCATGATGTGAGGCAACCCTGTGGAGAGGTCTATAAGAGTGAGCCTAGAAGCAGATTTTTGAGACCAGCCAAAAGCCACATGAATGAACTTGGAAAGTGGATTCTTCACCAGACAAGACTTGAGATGACCGCAGCCTTAACTGACAACTTGAATGTAGCCTGCCAAGAGGCTCTGAGTCAGAACTACCCAGCTAAACTGCTCCTGATTCTGAATCAACAGAAATTGTGACATAATAAATGTTTGTTATTTTAAGCTAAGTTACAGCAACAATAGATAACTAATACTTGTTACATACCCAATATAACACATTTAAAATTGTCCTCATCCTAAGTCATCAGTTTTGTTAGTTTCATCTAAAGACAGAGGAAAATGAATACAAATCTACAAAAATAAGTATTTTGTAGGTCTAGTTCTGCATCATAAGAAAAAGTTCTATAGATGTTTACAAAATTTGAAGACTGTGTTTGGGATGACCTGATTTATAAGTTTCTATAACATGAATAAACCTCAATTGAGAATGGAGGCTATCAAACATACAGGCAGTCTTTATCTAGAGCAACTGAAACAGAGCTACAAGATGCTCATAGAACTGTGGATCAGGAGATATATGTCCCATGTATTAAAATATTTGAGCCAGAGAAAACCAACTCTAGTTTAAATATGAGTTCCCTCACCCCCTAAATCAGAATTCACTAAGGAAGAAGTTCAGAACTTCAGGTATTGATTGCAATGGAGATGCTTCTCTATGTAGCAAACACCAAGGTGAGTAGAACCTTTAATTTAGAATAGTTAGCAATTTTCCCAAGAAAGGGTGGGGAAATCATCTGATATATAGGATGGTTCCAATTCAGTAAACATTTATAATGTGTACTTGTCAAGCACAGAGGTTGTTAATATGAGTGAATAAAGATTAAGTTGCTGGTATAGAAGAATTTATGGTTTAACAGAGAAGTGAGACTTGGATGTTTTAAAATTAAGATTATAAAACTTGTATTATTTTCCTATTGTTGATAACAAATTACCACAAATTTAGTGACTTAAAATATCACAAATTTATTATATTATAGTGGTGTTCAGAAGTCCAAAATGGGTGTCACTGAGCTAAAATAAGGTGTTGGCAGGGCTGCATTCCTTCTAGAGATTATAGAGGAGCATGTTTCCTTGCCTTTTCTAGCTTGTAGAGACTGCTTGTGTTCGTTGGCTTTGGGCCTATTTCTCCATTTTCAAGGCCAGCAGCATTGCATGTTCTGATTATGACACTACTGTCTTCTTATAAGGACCCTTATTATTACGCTGAGCCCAGTGGGATAACACAGGATAATCTTTCCCATATCAAGATCCTTAACTTAACTTAATCACATTTACAAAATGTGGTAAAAACTAAAAACCTAACAAAGGTTTCATGGCTGTGTGGCTGAATAAATTGATATTAAGAAAATGAAAAAGCAAGTTCAAGACTGGGAAAAAAGTATAAGACATACATCTGATAAAAGACTTGTGTCCAGAATAGTTAAAGAACTCTAACAACTCAATAACAAGAAGACAATTTGATTTTTTAAATGGGAAAAATATTTGAATGGATACTTTATCAAAGAAGATATATGAGTGACAAATAATACAAAATAAAATTACAGTGCAGTATTATTACGCCATTACTCAAATGGCTAAAATTAAGAAGACTGACTATTCCACATTTCAGCAAGAATGAAATACAACTGGAACTCTAAATTCAGTTTTTATAAAGTAAATACACTCTTACCATACATACAACCCAGCAGTCCAATCCTTAGGTGTTTACTCAAGAGAAATGAAATTATGTATACACACAGACTATTGTACATGAATATTCATAGAAGTTTTATTCTTAATAGCCAAAAACTAGAAACAGTTTTGTGATTATATTGTGATATAATCATATACATACAATGGACTTAGCAATAAAACAGAACAAACTGATAAATGGAACAACATGAATGGATCACAGAATCATTATGCTAAGTGAAAGAAGCTAGACAAAAAGACACTATATTGTATGATTCCATTACATGAAATTCTGGGAAAGGCAAAACTGTAATGATGAAAAGCCTATTAGTGGTAACTAGGGTTAGGGGAAGGTAATTATCTGGAAAGGGAAAGAGGTAACTTTTTGGAATGATGGAAATGTTCTACATCTTAATTGTAGTGGTGGTTATGGCTGTAATTTTCAAAATTCATCTATACTATACAGTTAAAATGGGTAAATTGCATTGTACATAAATCATACCTAAATAAAACTGAATTGAAACACCTCTCTACACACACAAACACAAATCCAGTTTAGTAGTTTGCTAATCTTAAAGCAATTGCATGTGAAGCAATTCACTTTGTTTTTTAATATATGAATAAATCTGAACTCTTTTGGAATAGGTTTATCTATGCTAGTACTATGAAATTCAAAGGAAAATCTTCTTCTGCCTGGGATTACTGGAAGAAGACAGAATTTTTGAGCTTGCTCTTGATGACATCAGAGGGTTGGAATTAGATTAGAAGCGGGGAAGGGTGACCTAAGTGTCACAGGAAAGTAAGTCCTAACTCTGGGAATCACTTGAAGTCCAACTGGGGATCCTTGGCTCCAGGCAAGAAAGAATTCAGGAGTGAGCCAACAGTGTAAAGTAAAAGTGAGTTTTATTTAGGAAGTATAGAAAATATGCTCCACAGAATAGAGGCTAGTTCTCTCTTTGGAGGAGAACAGCCTCCATGGTTCCTTTAGCTCCACTGTTTAAGCAATGGCTTAACTGTAGGCTAAACAAAGGGAGGAATAGTCATATTATTTCTTGGAAAGAGGTGGTGTAGTAGCTGGTAAACATTCCTAGAATGTTTCCTAGAATTAGGATGACACCCCCTTTTGACTATATGTGGTCAATCTGGAACTATCATGGCTATCTACAGCAAGTAAATTAGATGGGAAGATTGGGGCAGGGGATAAACAAGAATCTGTATTGCTAACCAGCTCACTGGTTGGTTGGTAATCTCAAAAAAAAATTGAGAAACCCTGATTTAAGATTTAGCAGATATTTTTGCTGTGTGCTGATTCTAGTATTTAGAGATCTTGGAAACCAAAGTTAGCCTCATAGAGGTTATCTGTAGCTTTGTCTTTGTCTATTAAAAAAAGTTATGTCTTTACTGTGTTTGTAATGTAGCCATAATTCTCAATGCTTGTATTGCATAAATAAGACTTTTAAAAAAAAACAAGCCAGCATTTTTTATTAGTCCTCTCTAGAATTTATATTTTTGACTGCTCAAAGTGGCCTCTACTTGTAGCAATATTTTTCAGGTTCCTTTTCTTTGCCATTTCCCTTAGCTTAAGGTACCTGAGACGTGTTACCTTGTGTTTACCATTGTTGTACAGTATGGGGTAAATAAAGGTGTATGTTTATTATTAAATGTAAGTGAATTATAGTGGATAGCAAATAAAAGAACAGGTTTTCATAAATTGTATTTATAAACAGACTTGTTGATTTAAGGTGAGGTTACGTCCCGATAACTCCATTTTAAATTGAAAATACCGTACGTCAAAATGCATTTAATACACCTAACCTGCTGAACATCATAGCTTACCCTAGCCTATCTTAAATGTGCTCAGAACACATATATTAGCCTACAGTTGGGAAAAATCATGTAGCACAAAGCCTATTTTATAATAAAATATTGAATATCTCATGAAATTTATTGAATACTGTACTGAAAGTGAAAAACAGAATGGTTGTATGAGTATTCAAAGTACAGTTTCTACTGAATGCATATTGCTTTCATACTGTCATACAGCAGAAAAATCTTAAGTTGAACCATCATAAATTGGAGACCATCTGATAATGGGTCTTATAAGATAATTCTCTTCTCTGAAACTCTTCTTTAGTCTCTTAACAAGCATATTAACCCCAAATCATTCTTTTTAATGTTTAGCTGCCTACTTATTATTTAAAGTCCAACACTTAATCTTACATGATTATATATGTATTTTCAACAGTGATTCTTTTCTTGCACACCGAGAAAGTATGCAACAGATGATGAGAAGTTTTTCTGAACCTTTTGGAAGAGACTTGCTCAGTATCTCTCATGGTAGAGGGAGAGCTCGTAATCATACAAGACATAATGATGACGAAGATTCCTTGAATGTAAGTTCATTTCTAAAAAGATACTGTAGGAATTTTAGTGAGAAGGTCCTATAGGAATTTTAAGAAAATTATTACAGAAGTATATATTTATGATGATGGGATATCACTATACTTGTATTATAGATATAACTATTATATAAAAGGGGGGGCCTATTGGAAAGCTGAATCCTTGAACAATGAATTGTTAGCCATATAGAATTCCACTGTGTGCTACCAAAACATTCAGACCCATATTATAAGCCAACATTAAACCATTATTTTTCTTACATGTGTATATCACCTTATAACTTCTTCGTTGTCTTAAATTAGGTTAGACAAGGAAATAACCGTCCTGTACCATACACTTTTTAAAAATACTTTAAAATAGTATTAGAAGCTACAGTTTAATGGATTATGTTTATTGGACCAGGAAACACTAATTTTTTGCATAGTCACCTTGGATCTTCAAAGCTTAGATTAAGCTTTAATTGTATCTCAAAAGCCTTGCACAACTGCAGTCTATTTTCATAAGTCTTGTCTGAGAGCAAAGCTGGGAGGTTACAACATAAACATACTCAACTCAAAAACAAAAACAAAAACAAAAAAAACCAGGATATTTATGTATCTTAACCATTTTTTTTTGCCTCTTTTATTTATTTCTGTTGCTTTTTCAGCCTCAGGAATGGCAATTCTAAGATAACAAATCTGCAGGGGTTTCTATAAAGGTGAATCTCTACAACTAAAACGTAGATATTTGGGACTTGGTAAACATTGAATTGGTCAATTGAGGAACTTCCAGAATCTTCCAGAAAAAATGTTTATATTTTCTGTTTGAGTAAGTTTAAATAGAGCAGAATATTTCAGATAGTCCTAAGGAGTTCGATGAATAAAATTACCTTTTCATTTAAAGTGAAAGTAATCTCCACATTCTTTTTCATACTTATTATTCCCAAGCAGCATATTGACATCCCAATTATTTTTCTTTTAATTAGTGAATAGTGGTATCATTATATATTTTTTTACTTTTAGTACTTATCAGTTTCCATAAAAGTTTAAAATTAATATCAGAGGAAAAATGTCAAAGAGGGCAAAAAAAAATCACTTGTGATATTCTGAAGTTTTATCTTTTATGTAAGCATTAAAATATTGTATATATTTGCTATAACTATAGCAAGGAAAAAGTAGGGCTACTTGTAGCTCTTTGTATTTATGTGCATAAATTCATAGTTTTTATGGAAGAAGCAAGAAGTGACAACTTTATTCCCTTTCTTGTAAGCATAGAAAGGAAACCTGTTTATAATTCAGCTGAAAATTTTTTATTGAAGATGTCTGTACACATCAGCTATAACTCTGCTGGTCATCCATTGGAAGCAGAAATAAATGTTTCTTATATTTAAAACACTTGTATTTAAAACACTGAATGTTTAACAAGAGGAGGAATTGGAGATATATACTAAAAAGGTAAATTTCTGTAAAAGTGTAGTGTGTAAGATTCATAATTTAGAACTGTTTGCACTTTAGCATGCTTCATGTTATATTTGTCTTGCCAAAGTGCCTTTAAAATAAGTGTTAGGGGAAAAGAAGAAAATATACAGCTCAGGTAATATGGTTGCATAAATGTGATGATTAAATAAGAAAAGCCAAGCAGGAAAACAATTCCAAATATAAAGGAAGGCCAAGACCAACATTTGAATTAAAAACTAAAATAATTGCAACCTTGTTGTCATAGTCAGGCTGCTATAACAAAAATACCTTGGACTGAGTAGCCTATAAACAACAGAAATTTATTTATCACAGTTCTGGAGGCTAGGGAGTCTAAGATTAATGTGCTGGCAGATTCACTGTCTGGTGAGGTCTTGCTTTCTGTTTCATGGAGGGTATCTTCTTGCTGTATTCTTACATGTTGAAAGGGGCAAATAAGCTCCCTCAGGCTTTATTTATAAACCACTAACTAATCTCATGCATGAGGGCCAAACCCTCATGACCTACTCACCTTCTAAAAGTCCCACCTATTAATACGACAGATACTCCTGAATTTATGATGGGGTTACATCCCAATAAATCCATCACAAGTTAAAAATATCATTCCTCAAAGATGCATTTTAAACATTTAACCTACCAAACAAAATAGCTTAGTCTACCCTACCTTAAACATGCTCGGAGCACATACATTAGCCTATAGTTGGGCAAAATCATCTAACACAAATCCCGTTTTATAATAAAGTGATGAATATCTCATGTAATTTATTGAATACTGTACTGAAAGTGAAAAACAAAATGGTTGTATGAGTACTCAAAGTGTGGTTTCTATTGAATGTGTATCATTTTCATACTATTGTAAAGTCAAAAAAACAGTTATGGTTGTTTATATTACATTTTATTTTATTATTGTTTATATTACATTTAGGATTAGGCTTCAACGTATGAATGTGGGGGATGGACACTTGTATTTAGACGATAGTGCTTGTCTAATTTATAGTGGCAGAAATTAGCTTTTGTCTATGATTATTAATCATTTATTAGCATAGTCTAAAGTCTATAGGCTAGCATCTAATAAAACTTTCTAGAAAGTGGAAATGTTCTGAATGTGCACTGTCTAGTAGCCATTAGCCACATGTCTACTGAGCACTTGAAAGGTGCCTGGTGCTACTAAAACTAAATTTTAAATTTTATTTAATTTTAATTATTTTAAATGCCACACGTAGCTAGTGACTACTTTAATGGATGGCATGATGATAGACATTCAAATAGATTTCAAATCAGTTAGCTTTTTCTTAAACAGTGGTAAGTAAAGAGTGCTAATCATCTATGTGGGAACCTATCATCTCATTTCTCATTTCATAATCATCTCTTTAAACATTTTTTCCAAGAAAAACTGCACTATTCAACTACCTATTAAAAGTAAATGGTAAAAAAAAAGTAAATGGTAATTTAGACCAACGCATTTCATAAAACATAAGTCTCATGGCTTTTTAAATGGTAATATTGCTTGATAATATTTACTTGCATCTAGTATATATTTGTCTTTATTACATTGTATTAATTATCTTAGAAAGCTAACACCAATACCTTTTTTTCTTGTTCAAACTATGAAAATCTTTTGCTAACCAAGAGCACTGAGCATTGTTCTAGGGCAGTTGAAGGGCAGTGGTAATTTTTTAAATACAGGAATTTCATCCTGTTACACTGGGTTTTCAAAGGAACATTCAGCCTTTTAGCCAAAACTCATTTTTTTACCTGTATATTTGTAATTCATACTGGGGAGATAAGGCTCTCCTTTTCCCTAGGGTGTGATATATTTGACAAGTCTGTTTCTAAATATGAAGGACTTAAATAATAGCAAAAATAAACAAATAAAAAAAGCAAAAAAGCAACAACAACAAAAATTTGTATCCCAGCTTGACTTTTCTAACAGTCAGTGTTTTATAACAAGAAGTGAATGTGGCAACAAAATTAGAAATTGATTGCAGAAAGTGGAAAAGATTGCTTGCTGCTAAGTTTGAAAAGAGCAGAATCAAGAAGATAATAGGCTTTTGAGCATGATAACCCTGAGTTTATCTGAACTTTTAATAAAAATTATATAAAACTTTATTTTTACAAGGTAATGTTTTAAAATGAGTGTTTTGATTAAGCAGTGAGCTATTATGTTTATGCTTTTAAGCATAGTAGATTAAAATTCATATTTAATATAGATACCTTGGTAATTTTTTGGTTTTGGTCAATTTCTGGATAGTTGTCATCTTTATCAGCCATATTATAAGGGAAAACAGAGACTCATAGTAGAAACAGAAACATCAACTATGCCATTTCCTCGTGTGTATATTATTAGCATTTTTAGTCCATGATTTCTTTATAGAGATATTTTTAATAGAAGCTAGTTGTTCATTTCATAAAGATTAGTTTTGTTTAGAACTAGATTATTTAATCTATAAATTTGTTTAACTAGGTAACTTTTAACTCAAGCTATGACATTTAGACTGATAGTGCCAGCGTCAATCTAAAATCTGTTTTTTCTTTAAGTAAAAATAAATAGAAATAGAAATTCTGTTGGTGCATCTAAAATACTTTGGAGACTACTAGATATACATTATAAGTATATATCATCTAATATCACTTATAAAATTTAATAGAGACCCTATTTCTCTATTTTTCTCTATTTTTCAAAATAACTTACACAGGGAGGAAATAATCTATCACTTAACTTTATACTGATAAATTATATTATTTATATTGTGTATAATATATTATCATCTATTATGATAAAACTTTTATCACTGAATGGTAAAACTTTATACCTTTTACTCAGAAATTCAAAATTTATCTTCAACATTTAAAATTTCCAAGTAGTGAAAGTTTTTAGTTTGTATATACCTAAAAATTTTTCTTCATCTGTACCTGTTGAAGAATACAATTTGTGAACTATTAATTTTGATTATTTCATCTATTATACTTAACATTGTTTTGCCTGTCAAAGACACTAAATATTTTTAAATCTGTGATCATTTCTGAAGTCTATATTAATTTCTTATTCCATAAACTGGTCCTTAGGAGGTATTACATTTTTTCCCAATATCTCTACTGATCTTTTGGAATTTTATTAATGTATATAAAATTTTTATTTTTAATCGGTTACAGTAAAATTAACTGTTCTTTAAAAAATATGAAATTGATCAGACTCACTGGCTCTCACTTATAATCCCAGCACTTTGGGAGGCCAAGGCAGGAGGATCACCTGTGGCCAGGAGTTTGGGACTACCCTCAGCAACATAGTGAGATCCTGTCTCCACAAAAAATATAAAAATTAACTGTGCATGGTAGCATGCTCCTGTAGTCCTAGCTACTCAGGAGAGTGAGAAAAGAGGATTGCTTGAGCCCAGAAGTTCAAGCCTATAGTTAGTGAGCTGTTATTGCACCACCGCACTCCAGCCTGGGCAACAGAACAAGACCTTGTCTCTAAAAAAAAATTAAAAAAAAAAAAAAGGAATAGTTGAGCAAAGGAAAGATGATTTAATCATTGTAACTTATGTTTTAATTAATTTTAGCATGGATTTGCATTTCCTTTGAGAAATGTTTATCATACTCCATAGCAAATATTTTTTCTTTCAACTGCCTTTAATAAATACTAGAGTAGTCATATTTTCAAGTGATACATGGCCTCTCTACTTGCTGCCAGGCTCCTATCAGGCTCTACAATGAATAATAATCATATAACTTAAAATATCTATGTTGAATTCTTTTTGATTAAAAGGTTTTGTAATTTTGGTAGCTCTGAGCTATGTGGTTATACAATGCATTTCTTTCTTTTTCAGGGATTAGTATATAATATTAAAATTAATTGGATATTATTTTTCTAGGCAACAAGTTGTTCTCTTGTGCCTTTTGGCAGTTTTGGTGGTATGGTTCGTATCATGAGATACAAACAATTTTTGCAGTATTTTCTAACAAATATTTATTTTTCATTAACTCAAGCAGACTGAATTGGCATCCAGTCTCACTAACTTTCATAATGGCTTCTTAGTATTTGTACTGAAAACCTCTGTTTTATGTATTTAGTTTATCTCAGAATGTTTTAGCATGTGTTTCCTAAAGTAAGTCATGTCAACATATATAAAGTCATTCTTGAAAAATAAAAAGTAGATTTTAATAGATGAATATTTTCTTGATTTACAAAAGGGGTCATCATAGTTGTGTTTGAAAGTTGGAGACTTCCACATGCTTATGATGACTTTATTAAAGGTAAAACAGTACAAAACTATAGGTAGATAAGCACAACATTTGGGAAAGCCCAGCTTGGCTGCTTTCTCTTTGTTGCCAGTTTGTCCATGGTGCTTTTCCTTTCTCATACACTTGAATGCCTACTCTGCAACCAGCATTTCTCCCACCCCTATTTCTTTGGGCTTTGGTGCTGTGTCTGTGATGCTAGTTTTTAACACACGAAAAGCATTCTGAGAAGTAGCAGAGAATACCATGAATCTGGAACATTTGTATTTACATTCTCATGAAAAGATTTTTTTTAAATTCTTTTTTGCTAAATTTGAACCATTCATTACCCTGAATTTTGTCATACAGGTATATTTATCCCTACTGACCAGAGTTTTTAGTGGGACAAATGACAAAAAAAAAGAAAAAAAGCAGTTATAACACAGAGTTGTCAGTAAAATGATCAGGAAGTCCCACATGCTGTGGGAGCAAAGATAGAAAAAAGCACTTAATCCAGACCTTTTGAGCTGTGGTGGAGTGGGGGTGAATCAGACAAGACTTCATGAACCTTAAGAATTAGTAGGAGTTAGCCCGAAAAATCAGGGAGAGGAAAGAAAGAGTATTCAGCACGGAGGAAACAGCATGTGCAATGACCTGGCATCTAGGGAGCTAAAAGATGTTTAGAGTATGAGTTGAACAGTAGATATAGATGAGGATAAGGTGGTAACCAGAGACTTTTAGGCCTTAGTTAGAGCAGGGGAAGCAGTTGATGGACTTTCATAAAAGTGGTAATGAGTCAGATTCTCATTTTTAAAAGATCATTATTGCCTGCAGGGGAGAGAAAGATTAGAAGGGACCACCATGGAGGCAGGGAGGCCAGGAGGCTGTTGAAACACTCCAAGTAAAGTATTAGTGATGGCCTCTACTTGGTAATGGCTGTGGTAATAAAGAAATTATTTCATTTATGAAACAATTAAAGAGATGAATGGATAGAACTTGGTGATTGATGTGGTTGAAGGAGCAGTAGAGAGGGAGAAGGAAAGGATCCCACCCATTTTTCTGGCGTGAGGAATTAGGTAGATGGAAATGCCACTGAGCTAAGGCATTGAGTCAGTACAGATACAAGAGTGGGAGTGGTCAAAACTATCATTTTGAGTGTTTTGCATTTGAGGCATCTCTGGGTTATACAGGTTGATTCGTCTTGTAAACAGTTTGTATATATGAATTTGAGCTGAGCTCAAGATAATTTGTTCATTCATTCAGCAAATAAAGCTCTCCTAGGTGCCAGGAATTATTTTCTAAGTATTGAGGATATAGTAGTAAATAAGACAGAGAAGATAGCCCTGCCCCCACAGAGATTATTTTTGTAAAGTGGGAAGACAGACAATGAACAACACAGTAATTCCACAGTCATAGTACTCTGAAGAAGATGAAGCAGGGTAATGATATAGAGGCAGGTGGGAGGCAGGGATTACACAGATGACCAACAACAGCTTTTTTCAGGAGGTGACTCCTGAATGATGAGAAGGAACTAACTGTGCTAAAAGTCAGGAGGAAACATTGAAGGCAGAGAGAGAAGCATATGTACAAAATTCCTAAAGTCCTTAGAGGCCTACTGGAGTGTCTCAACTCCAATTTGTACCCCTACTTTTTGTCACTTCAGGGTTTGGGTCACCCCAGAACAAGTACAGATACATCTTTTGATGGTTGATTTGACAGCAATTTGAGAAAAGGGCAGAATATACCCAAATGTCTAATCTTTTCCACCCTCTCCTTTTCTCCTTCTTTGGGCTAACCTTTCCATCTCTCATGAATTATGTCTGATACAGGCCCTGATTCTCAGCTGAGTGTTGAAACAAAATATTCAGAATATTTTCAGAATTGTCTTTGAATCTCTGAAATGTAGGTTAATTCTACTTCAGTCCTTTTTGTACCCAAAGATATACTGGTATGTCCTAAATGGGCCTTTGCTGTTCCCTACAGTATTAACTACAGATTCTAAAGAGAAATTTGGTTTTCCTTTCCCATCTATTTCCCATTATTACTATCAGTAAAAACCCACTAGAAGGCAGAGACACAAGCAAGCCTTTGATAATTCCTTATTTAGACCCAGCTTGGCACATGGCAGAGCAATCTCCAGGATGACCGAAATACCAACACTAAACCCCACAGTGCCTTGGGATTCAGAACTCCCCTTCTGAGCAGAGGAGTTTCTTGAATCAAGCAACTCCCTTTGTTTTATAATAGTAGGCAACTCATTGGGTGACATACTAGAGTATGTGCTTTACTCTTATTTTCTGGTGAGTGTTCCAGTGATAAAACCTAAAATCAGTAGCAGATTTTTCTAGACCAAGCTTTCTCAACCTCGGCACTACTAACATTTTGGGCAGGATAATTCTTTGCTTTGGGGAGCTGTCCTATGCATTGTAGGATGTTTAGTAGTATCCTGGGCCTCTACCCACTACATGCTAGTCATACACCCTCTTCATTTGCAACAACCCAAAATGACATTTTTGCCAAATGTCCCCTGAGGATCAGAAACAATCTTGGTTGAGAAATCATAGAGGAATTTGTAACTGTTCTTCTGAAGAAGCATACCTCATGTTTAAAGGGTATGGCCTACTGATCCTTCAGTAGGCAGCAAATCAAACGAAGGCCTATTGGTAAAGTGGACTGACCTCTATCATCTGGACCCTACTGATGAGGGGAGAGTTGGCTATCTGAGGGACAACTCCTATCAGCCATGTCATATCAGTGGAGGTGACACTGGCATGGTGGGGTATCGAGATGCAAAAAGGAAAAATTTGAAACTATCCTATGCTAGAGCTGTTCCAGTCCAGAATATATCACTCAGTATTTAATATTAACCAAATTACGTTTTGAAAAAGCTGATGAAGGATATATGTGTAATTATATGTACATGCATGTATATGTGTATATATACACCTTTGTATATATGTATTTGTGATGTTACAATTCCCTAATCACTTCTATGTTGGCTGTTTGGGATTTTGCATATGCTTCAATTTTCCCTTTAACAAATCACTTTCATTGTATGGTCCTTAAATTATCTTTGCCTGATTGATTACTACATGAGATCTTACTAAATGAATTGAAAAAATTTTTCAGCTGCGTTGGGAAGATTTATTTGCTTCTTTTGTGTTATACTTGTAGTTAATAACATACTTCCTAATATCCTGTAGCGTACAGATGTCAACCCTTTTCAGGCAATGGACCGAATGATGTTAAATATGAGAAACAGTATGCAGGAATTACAAAGAAACTTTGTAAGTACTAAAAATAAAGTGTTGAGAACGTTGTTTTCCATTATTGGTATACTCTATGTTATAGTGGCTTTCAAACATTTTTTAAACTACAGTTCACAGTGGTTATAAAATATATCTTACATGATTAACCCAATAAGCAATACTTGCATACTTTTTAAATATACCTGAATCAAAAGTTTTGTTAAAAAATGATCATACTATTTACAGTGTGTGCTGATATTTTATATCTTATTTCATGTTTTAAAAATCCTGGTTACAACCCACAAAATTGATTTTATAACGTATAAGTTTGAAAAAATAACATTAGTTAACTTTCAGAATTACAAAAAATTCAACTTCAAAAACATTTGTTCTACTGAAAGTCACTATCGTAAATGAGCATTTTATATGAATTTGAATATTTTTATTATTTATAACCTGTCTGCTTAAAAGGACTTGTAGTATCTAAGAAATTACATTTTTAGTGTTAAAAAAACTCTGAAAAACGCATTTCAGAAATGATGTTTAGATACTGAATTAGATCAATACAGTCCAAATACAAACTAGTACTAAAGTAACATTCTTACTTGTCTACTCATAATATTAACATCAAAAATAAATCACTTGATTCTATCTGAAGAAGATCTATATCATTCTTATCAACCAATTTGGGTTCTGTGATCATTTCAGAATGCCCAAATCTATCTAGGGCATTACTGATTTTAGTAGTGTAGCAGTCTGGTACAGGAGGTATGAAACTTCTTGGTGTATGTTTAATTGGCTCTGTGCAATATGGCACAGAGTCAACCACTAACTATAGAAGTATCACAGGTTTCATGGTATAGCACCTTTATTGAAATCTAAGCTATAAGAATCCAAAAAGACTTAAGGATCTCTGACTGAATCACTTATTAATCGTTACAATGAGAGTGGGAATTAGTACCTAGAATAGAATGATCTCAATAGAATGAAATTAGGACCTTGCTGGAGGTGCCGTTGGATATACCATATTGGTAGTATGGTAGCCTCAGTAGAACTTACAGCTAGTGTTATTACTTACTTGAATTCTCTAGCCATAATTTTTTGTATATGACTAGACTCTGAATTTACAATTTCTGTTTACCTCTAGGGTCACCTTTCAGTAGATCCAAATGGACATTCATTTTGTTCTTCCTCAGTTATGACTTATTCCAAAGTGGGAGATGAACCACCAAAGGTTTTCCAGGCCTCAACTCAAACCCGTAGAGCTCCAGGAGGAGTAAGTATTTTCTAAGCATTCTTAGAGCTTTATAAAGTGGTGGGAAGACAGACTGTATTTATAAAATTTTAATTATTAAAATTTGATCTGGTACAGGCTGGCAGGAGGGAAGGGAGGGAGGCATGGGTTTGGGGCAGGTAAGACAGTGCTCACTGTGAAAACCATTAAAGCTCAACTCTGTTTATTTAGTTTATGGCAATTTTTTCCCCTTCCATAAAGATGCCTTTTTTCATGTAAATATCTATTGATTTTTATTATCTTTACATGTTGACAAGGTAAATAAACACTAAAAGAAGCCTTTGTCTACTTTTAAGTTTGTCTGAAGTATATTAATTTTTTAATTCATGAAATGTTTCAAATATGCAGAAAGGATATATAGAATAACATAATGAATACTCATATTCCTGCCACCTAGTTTAGTCATATAATAACATTTTTCTCTGTAGGCTTCAGGTTGTTTCTCTTTTTTGTTTTCTTTTTAAGCAAAAATGCTATGGATGCAGTTAAAGCTTCCAGTGCACTCCTCCGAGGTCCCTCTTTTATTCCCTCCCTAGAGATAACCATTTACCTATATCTAGAGTTTATCATTTTTCTGCATGTTTTTAAAATTTTATTACTATTAATAATATGCATCATAAAAATATAATGGATTATTTTGCAGGTTTCTAAACTTTATACAAATGCAGTCATATTGCATGTGTCCTCTGCAATTTGCCTTTACTCAGTAATATGCTTCTGCTATTTATTCAAGTTGATATGTGTGGCCCAAGTTTATTTAACTTATGTATAGTATCCAAAATACGAATATACCATGATTTTTTATTCATGTTCTATGGATAGATATGTAAGTGTGTCTAATTGTCTCACTAAAGTCACTCTCATATATGTCTCCTTGTACAAAGGATCCAGGATAGTATTGCTTGGTTGAAGGATATGTGTACATTCATCTTTACCTAGAAATTAGCAAGTTACTATGCCATAGTGAGTGAAACTGTTCGCTTCCACAAACCGTGGTATGAGAGTTTCCATTTCTCTGTTCCTTCTTAGTAAAATTTTTGGTTTACGAGTCTAATGAGTGTGAAATAGTTCATTTTTTAGTTCTGACAATTGAAGATACACTTTTTAATGATGCTTTTGCTACAATTCTGTTAATGTCATCTTGGACATTTTAATTTGAACTTGCTAAAAGGGACAAAGTCTTACTTGTAAACAGAATATAATTGTAGATTTCCCACAGCAAATCTTGTTTCTCATCTTTGATTGTCATACATATCCTAAAGATACTTCCATAGAGTTGATAGGTGGAAACTATGAGATTCTAGCCCATCAGCATGACTGATGAATAATTAGATTTGTAGGCAGTCCATTTTATATCATTTTATTCTTTGTTTTAATATTTGATTACAATTTGGAAAAAGGTTAGATAGCATTGGTTCTATTTGCCCTAGACATTTTCATTTTAGACAGCTCAGGAAATATCAAAGACTTACTACCATAATTTTACTGCAAATTGATAGTAGAACTGAGTACACATTATTTTTAGCACAGTAGATCTAAGACTTTACCTCAATAGGTAAATAGGCCCTGAGGAATTTAGAATTATATCCATCCTATGTATATTTAAATAATAACTATTTTTTATTTTCTTTATTTTTATAGATAAAGGAAACCAGGAAAGCAATGAGAGATTCTGACAGTGGATTAGAAAAAATGGCTGTTGGTCATCATATCCATGACCGAGCTCATGTCATTAAAAAGTCAAAGAACAAGAAGACTGGAGATGAAGAGGTCAATCAAGAGTTCGTCAATATGAATGAAAGTAAGTTATCACAAAAAATAATGTTCTTTCTCATAAAGTTAAAATAAAGCTATGCTTACAGAACTCAATATTTTTTGTAGAAACATGTCATAAGATGTAGTTTCTGAATAATATGTGTAGGGAATACCTTGTCAAAGTAATAAAATTGTGGTTTCATCCTTTCATAGTAGATCTGTTTTTATAGTGATTTTTGGCATTGTGGAATATAATTTATTTTTATTGTCTTATGCTTAGAAAATGGAATCTTTCGAATTGTCATTTAGTAATGCTATCAATGGGCAAAATGAGTTTTAAAATATTTTTTCTGATTATGAAGGAAGTACATTTGAAAAGTATGAAGACAAAAATAAAAATCATCCATAATCCAACCCAAAATAACTACTATTAGTGTTTTAGGGTGTTTCTTCCTAATAGTTTTATGTATATATTATTAATAACATACATACTTCTTTAAAATTAGTATTTTACTGTCTATGTAATTTATATTGTACTTATTTTAATTCACCATTATAACTATAAACAGTCACCTAATATATATTTTTTCAAAAACATTCTAAGCTGTTACCTAAAATTTTTATTGTGAATAGACCATAATTTATTTGAACCATTCTGTATTGTTGGATACTTGGATTTTATATATATAAGATTTTAATTTCTGGCATACATTAGATAATATATCATATCAAGTAAATGTTTCCATTTTCTAGATTTTTACATTGATTCTTCAATGCATTTAAGCCTTTCCAGAGTCATAACTCTCCTCAAACTCTTGGTCTCAAGCAATCCTCCCACCTCAGCCTCCCAAAGTGCTAGGTTTAAGGTGTGAGCCACCATGCCTGGCCAACTCTTCTCATTATAGTTTTTAATTATATTAAAATATATTAACAAATTTAAGCAATAAATTTAAATTAGTTCACTAATTTTATTTTAATCAATATTGATAATTAAGCTGTTATAGTTTATTACTTAAATTTTATTTATTAATAATGAAATTGTATTAGAACTTAGTTATATTCATCTCCTTTTTTCAGAAAGGATTTTGAATGTTTTGTCATAGTAAAAGGTTTAAATTACTGTATCATTTTAGAAAAAGAAATTCTATTAAGATTGGAGTTTGATAAAATTATCTATATGCAATGAGATGGAAGCCATGATACCTTGACCTTTAATTGTAAGCTTTATAATTTTATCATATTCAAATATATACTGAGTATTTCACAATAATTAACATGTTGAAGAAAAATTTAGTGAAGGAACACATAATTATAAAAGCAATCTGAAAGAACAAGTACTGTCATCTATCTGTTGTTATTATGGAAGTTAGATTGCTTACTTCCTAACAACATGAATTGGATAGTCTAGCTGAGTAAACTGTCTTAAGAAATTGACAACAGAAGCTTGTGAGATCAAGTTAGATAGAAAGATGGTGAGATGTATAGAAGTGGTAGCCACAGAACTGCCCAAGTATATAGGAACAGCATGTTCACTGTGAGGTGACCCAGGAAGAAAGACTGTAAATTGGGTCAATTGGTTCATTAGATAGAATAATATGATATCCAGGCAAGTAAAAAACAAGACCATCAAGATTCAGATCATCAATAGAAATAGGAGAAGAACAAACAGGAAAGGAAATAATTACCTTATTCAAAGACCTTTGAAGCAACTTCCTGCTTCTATCTTGAGGTTGGAATGATGAAAACACCAGGCTAGAATGAAGTGTGTGGGGAGCAAGGCAGTTACTGACCATTGATACCTTAATGCTTATTCCCATTATTTCACTATGTAATGTAGGTGATGCTCATGCTTTTGATGATGAGTGGCAAAATGAGATTTTGAAGTACAAACCAGGAGGACGACGGCACAATCCGGAAAACACTAGAATGCGGAGTGTTGGTCATGAGAATTCAGGATCCCGAGAACTTAAAAGAAGGTAAAATTTATTTCTAAAATTGTGTTTTTTTAAGAAAAATTAGAAGAAAATTTATGTAATTTTCCTTTGTTATCAGGAAGTTTTGATAAACATACAATCTGTATCCATAGTATCTTTTGTAAAAGATGTAATAATTTTATATTAAATCTGAGTATTCCACACATTTAAATTTGTATCTAAAATCAATAATATTTTATTGTATGGTTACAATATAATCCTAAAATATGGTTATCGTAGGATTGTATGGTTAGTAATTCACTAGGAAACTATGCTTCAGAAGGTAGAGGCCAAAATCCTCTTAAGGAAAAGTAATGTACTATAATGTAGTTATTCTTGTAAAACAGATTCTAATTTGGATATATAGAGAATCTTCCATTTCACACCAGGTAAAGATAATTGTGTCTAGAGATATGATAGGGGAGATGAGCTATGTTTGAAAGGCTTAAAAACTTTCTTAACAAGTCAAAATTCATCATTTAATAGTAAATGAAATTTTAGACATTTGTATAATATGTAACAGTACATGAAGTACCATATTTCACATGTATTGGATATTTTGGAAAAGTTTTGCAAAAACTTCAGCATCCCTTGGAATTCCTTTATGGAATAAGCTGTGAAATATAAATGTGCTAAAACCACATATTAAAAATTATAGAGATTTTATACATTTAGTACATATTCTTGAGTTACAATTTAATTTGGTTTTCTGGGGAAAAAATTGAAAACAATACCTAATTGCTATTGAAATTGCATCAAGAGAGAGACCTCACCAGGCCTTAAAACAGAAATCTGTTCTAGGCTATAAGAGAGTGGAGGATTGCTGCAGAAGGTGGAAGCCTTCAGAGAACCAGCGGTGGACAAGTGGGTATCAAGTAAATCAGAAGCCTTGTGTAGAATTTCATGTGCTAGCATCTTCTCCTTTAAAATACTTGTTTAGGAATTTAGAGCCCTAATATTTTCCATTGAATGGCTTAGAAACTTGCTCTCATGTTAATTTTAGATATTTGTCTCACTTTGGGAAATTTATTGATAAAAAGCCTAACAGTGCTAAGTTTGAATATGAAATCCAGGTCCAAGTTAGAAAAAGCACATGCTCTCTATGGATGACCTACAAATCTATGGTCCAAATGGTGGCATTTTCTCTTAACTAGCTGCTGTCCAAGAGCATTTGCTGAAATAATTTTATGCAATAATGAAAATGTTATGTATCTATGCTGTCCAATATGGTAATCACTAGTCACATGTGACTATTGAGTCATACTTGATATGTGGACTGAGGACTGAATTATGTTGTTTTAATTAACTTAAATATAAATGTGGCTAGTGGCTATAATATTGGACAGCATGGTTTAAATAGTTAAATCTATCTCAGATAAAAAGTTGTTGCTCTCTTACACATTCAGTGAAATAATCTGCCTTGTTTTTCAAAGCTGTTAAGGAACTTTTAAGATAAAATTCTTTTTATATGATAGTGGTTTTTAACATGTTTATATTGATTTAGAATCCATTGACCATTTAAAAATGGTATTAATGTTCATATGTATATTTCTCAGGGAGAAACTTCACCAAAGTCCAGCCATTGACAGTGGAAGAAGATCAAATGTTTTTGTGGACAAACTCAACATCAAAGGCTCGCCTGTGAAAATCAACAAAAAATAAATAGCCATGCATTTGATTTGTTTAGTTTTGGTTGTTTCAACAGAGAAAGTAATGGTGCTGGGTACTACACATAAGACCAATCTCTTGTTAAATCAATACTGTACTTTGTAACTGTCTTCTGATATTTGAATGTTCATAGAAGTGTGCTAACTTTATATTATCCCTACTTTGGGAATAAAACTTTGATTTTCAACAATGTGAGTAAATCATTAAATATTCTATAAAACTCTTCACTTTGAAACATACTAATTTTTAAAGCTGACATGCTGGTTTTGTTTTCCCAGTTATTTTTATATTGGCTGTGTATTCTTTTCTACTTAATCAAGATTGATTGTAGACCTAGTTATATGATTTATAATTACTTACAAGAAACTGAAATGTTAAAAAAGTCTCAATTTTCACTAACCTAGAGTAATGTTATTAATAATAAAAGTTTAAATAATTTATCTCAAATTTTATAATGTGTTATATAGCCAGCTAGCTTAAAGCTTTAAAAATAATAAAGAAAACTATATTAGTACTGTTTTATGAGAAATTAGTGATTATTTTGATAAAGGGCAAGAATAATCAAACAGTTCATTTTCAAAGAAAAATATTTTAAATTGCTAATATATAATACACAAGTTTTCTTGATATAGTTTCTTTATACAGTGTATTCTTTTTTTGTTCTATATTACATTCTTAACGTTCATTGGACTTTATATTGACCTTTCTTTTTAACTTCTTGAGGTGGTATATTTCTACTCTCCTTTCCCACAAACAGCTTACTTTATCTTCTAGGTTAAGATAACATTCTAAAGTTGGAGAGTCCTTGGAGAAACTCTGCTCAGCCTTTTTGTGACATTTAGAAAAAATACATTTGGTATTCTGCAAACCAGAAAGATTGATTGTCTCCAAATTTATTAGACAGCTGATGTGTGTTTTTGAGAAAGGTACTTAATAATTCAGTTGTTCCCATTTTAATTATACCATTAAAAAAATCAGTTTTATTTTTTTATTCTAGAATTCAAACATTAATCTGTTTTTGTAAAAGTTAGGTTTGAAGTTTATAAGAATATACAATCTTAACTCTTATATCTGTTGTTTAAGACACTGTTTCTATCAAGGAAAAGAACCAGAAAATCTTCTGTCACTCTACAACCTTAAGTATTTTGTTTTTTAGTTTAGAAGTGAAATTATATGACTATGCTCTCTTTCTCTAATTTTCTACATTATATTCCTGTTAATTTTACTATTTTGCATTTTATGCCTTTAATTAGTCACTAAAATAAGATGCAAATGTGTTAATTCATTTTTATTACTGAAATTGGTTGAGCATGTATCAGTTAAAATTTTCCTTTTACACATACTTCAATATGCTACTGACATACTGTAACATTGGGAAATTGTCATAAGTCATAATTTTAAATAACACTTTTGCATAAATTAACTTGATAGATCAAATTCTCAATAAAGTTGACACTTTATAATTATTCTACTTTTGCCTAAATCATTACACTGATAACTTGAATCATTATATTTAAATATGAAAACACACTTTAATACATTATTGTGCTTAAGAGTATAACTTCTATACATTGTATAGCAGTTAGAGAATTCACACATTTTTATTCAGAATTTGTTTACCAGGGACATCAAATAAAAATTGAAATGTATATTTCTTGTTATGCCACAATCTTTCTTATGGAATATTTATAAAGACAGTGACATATAGAGATTAAGTGTCAGATGGTAAACCTGCATGTGGTCTCAGCTATATATGATCTTTTCATGCCCCTGGTTGGACCCAAAAAAGGTACTCCTATGGGAAGTTGCTCTTAGAGATAAAGACAACAAAATCAGGTAGAGACTTAAGGCTTGCTAATAATAAGATTTATTATTATGCTATAGGATCATAATTACCTTGTTTTTTACAGAAATCATTTTTGACCTTTGATATTCGAAACTAATATAAACTAATCTTCCTCTTTTCTGACTCATTCCTTTTTTAACCATTCACTTGTTTTTGTTTTTGTTTTATTTTTCATTGTACTTTTCTTCTTCTTCTTTTTTTTTCCAAAAATTTTATTGGGGGAAAACTACAAAACATTTACAGTACAATGTTTACAGTCACAATTTGTAGTGAGCTGACTTCCCAAAATATATTACCACTCAAGTTGACTTATCTTGTTACATTCAAAAACCTACTCTGTCAAAGTAGTCCAGAGAGTACATACATAGTGCTCCAACT
>CAUYRT010085565.1:0-19659 GCA_963574885.1 Lepilemur ruficaudatus | reverse complement strand
CACATACAGTTTATAATTTAGAAATCAAAAGAGATTTAATGTACAGGCATACTTTATTATGCTTCACTTTATTGCAATTCACAGATACTGCATTTTTACAAATTGAAGATTTGTGGCAAGCCTGTGCCAAGAAAGTCTACCAGTTCCGTTTTTTCAAAAACATGTGTTCACTTCATGTCTCTGTGTGACATTTTGGCAAATATTTCAAACTTTTTCAATCTTATTGCATCTGTTATGGTTATCTCTGATCAGTGATCTTTGTTGTTACAATTGTAATTGCTTTGGGTAGCCAGGAGCCAAGCCCATACAAGACGGTAAACTTAATTATCAACATGGTGTGTGTTCTAACTGCTCAACTGACCAGCCGTTCTTCTTCTCTTTTTCTCCTTAGGCCTCCCTTTTCCCTGACACACCACAATATAGGTCAATTAGTAACCCTGCAATGGCCTCTAAGTGTTCAAGTGAAAGAGTCACACGTTTCTCACTTGAAATCAAAAGCTAGAAATGAGTAAGCTTAGTGAGAAAGGCATGTCAAAAGCTGAGATAGGGCAACGGCCAGGCCTCTTGTGCCAGTTATGCAAAGGATAAATTTCTTGAAGGAAATTAAAAGTGCTACTCCAGTATACATGTGAATGACAGAAAAAAAAAATCCTATTGCTGCTGTATAGAATGTTTTAGTGGTCTGAATAGAAGATCAAACCAACTACAAAATTACCTTAAACCAAGTCTAAAGACCTTTGGAGCAAGGGCCAAACTGTCTTCATTTCTGTGAAGGCAGGGAAAGATGAGGAAGCTGCAAAAGAAAAGTTTGAAGCTACCGCAGGTTGATTCATGGGGTTCAAGGAAAGAAGCCATCCCCATAATGTAAAAGTGCAGGGTGAAGCAAAAAGTGCTGAAGTACTGATGGAGAAGCTGCAATAAGTTATCCAGAAGATCTAGCCAAGATCCTTAATTAAGGTGGTTACACTAAATAAGAGATTATAAGTGTAGAAGAAACAGCCTTATGTTGGAATAAGGCCATCTAGGACTTTTGTAGCTAGAGAGAAGTCAATGCCTGGCTTCAAAACGTCAAAAGACGGACTGACTCTCTCATTATGGGCTAATGCAACTGGTAACTTTAAGTTGAAGCTAATGCTCACTTACTATTCCAAAAATCTTAGGGCCCTTAAAAATTACGCTAAATTCTCTCTACCTATGTTCTATGAATGGAACAATAAAGCCTAATGACAGCGTATTAGTTTATATCATGGTTGTCTGAATATTTTAAGCCCACTGTTTTGACCTACTGTTCAGAAAACAAACAAAAAAATGAGTACTTTCAAAATATTAGTGCTTACTGACAATGAACCTGGTCATCCGAGAGCTCTGATGGGCAGGTACAAGAAGGTTAATGTTTTTATGCAGGCTAACACAACATCCATTTTGCAGCCCATGGATCAAGAAGTAATTATGATTTCAAGTCTCATTCTTTAAGCAATACATTTTATATGGCTACAGCTGCAATAGATAGCGATTCCTCTGATGGATCTGGGCAAACTAAACTGAAAATCTTCTTTAGAGAATTCATCATTCTATATGTCATTAAGAATATTCATGGTTCATGGGAGGAAGGCAAAATACCAACATTCAGTGGAGTTTGGAAGAAGTTGATTCCAACCCCCATGAATGATGGTGAGGGGTTCAAGAGTTCAGGGGTAAATACAGATACAACAGAACTAGCAGAAGAATTAGAATCAGAAATGGAGATGTGAATAAATTGCCACAATCTCATGATAAAACCTGAATGGATGAGGAGTTACTTCTTATAGATGAGCAAAGAAAGTGGTTTCTTGGGATGAAATCTACTTCTGGTGATGATACTGTGAACATTGTTGAAATTACAACAAGGGATTTAGAATACTACATAAACTTAGTTGATAAAGAAGTAGCAGGGTTTGAGAAGATTAAATCCAAGTTTGAAAGAAGTTCTACTGTGAGTAAAATGATACTAAATGTTATTACATGCTGTAGAGAAATCTTTCATACAAGCGTCAATTGATATGGCAAACTTCATTGTTGTATTATTTTAAGAAATTGCCACAACTATTTAAACCTTCAGCAATCTCCACCCTGATCAGTCAGCAGCCAGCCATCAAAATCAAGAGAGACCCTCCACCAGTGAAAAGAATACGACTCACGAAGTCTCAAACGATCGCTAGTATTCCTTTTAAGCAATAAAATATTTTTAATTAAAGTATGTATATTTTTTAGGTAGAATGTTATTGTGCACTTAATAAACTATAATATAGTGTGAACATAACTTTTATATGCACTGGGAAACCAAAAAAATTTGTGTGAATCACTTTATTACAATATTTGCTTGATCGTGGGGGTCTGGAGCCAAACCCACAGTATTGCCAAAGTATGTCTGTATTTATTTAAAAAGTGGCTCACAACACCAAATTTTTTCCCACACAAATCAAAGTTAATCTCAATATATCAGTAGGGAAAACAAAGCTGGGCAATGCAGCAAACTACAAAACACTGAGATCTCCATATACTGTATCCAGTAACTGGCAATTTAAAATGAAATGAAAACAAATGAGACATTAGAAACTCATAATGCCCCTATAAAGTAAATGTGTACTCTTGACAATATTTCTCATTCTTTTTAACACATGCTCCCCACTCTATAGATTGGCATACACTTCCCTGGATCAAATTTTGTTTGACGCACCACCAGAGACCTAAACATCTAAAATGAGATCAGCGTAATGCAGATTCTCTCTTGCAATGTTCTCCCAAAAGTGCAACATAGGAAATTTTAACACAATGGTGTGGGACCGGGGGAGGATATTACTACTAACATTAATCAGAGCTAATAACATACCTAAGTCCTCAATGTAGAGAATGCCCAGAGTGAGCGAAAATACTTGTTGAATTGTTTTATAAATTATTATATAAATGTATAAATTGTTATATAAGCTCCTTTATATAACAATAACCCTGGAGTCTTTTAAATATGCATAAATCCTTAATATATCCTCTTGGAAGATCTCTTCAGGAATTGATTTATTGAATCATTTAATTTCATAGTTAATAGGCCTTTAATTCAAGATGGATAATGATATCCTCTTCTTACATTTAAAAAATTACTAGACTTTTGAATGCTATAGAATCAACAGTACAGAAACATGATATTTTAGGATAGTTTCAGATTCATACAACAGTGATTAAGAGGTAATTTGACCTTTAGGATTTATCATTTCCTATACATGCTGACCTCCCTACAAAGTAGACTATTTACTAGACAGACAACTTAATATGAAATCTGCTTTTGATTTGGAGTGTGTGTGTGTGTGTAAAATAACTAACAGCTAAATCATATGCTTACCTGTTCTTATCTAGAAGGAAAATAATTTCTTTTCCACTTATTTGACATGCTTTAATATCTTTTATTTTCATAGAATTTTAGATAAAATAAAAATGTAAGATACAGTACTTCATTTCAAATAACATAATCAGGCCAACCTGTCATCTTTCCAACTAAAAATTAGCCAGCAGAAACGGATGTAGGGTTGTATCAGCTGCACACACCTATAACTCTTGATAATATGATTTATATGATAGCTTATTTTTAATAGATATACTATCATTAATTAAATGGAAAGATTTTCATGAAAAAATTATACATATAACTTTGAAGACAAGCAGAAAGGATGAAAAAAGAAGATGAAGAAAGAACAAAATGTAAAGAAAAGGAAAGAGAGAAAAGGAAGCTATAAGACTATGATACAATTCTAGTTCCTTCCATGTAAGGTACAAAAGGAAAAACATTTCATATAATAACTGGTTTTCTAAACAATATTTAAGAAATGGAATGTCTGGATTTTAAGACAATTATACCATGTATTAAAATTACATTCATTGTTATGTGAATATCTGCCTAAGACCGAAAGAGTGGGTTCAAAAGTGTAAGATAAAAATGCAATGAGGTGTGTTTCAGTAAAATCATGAAAGTGGTAATGAATTATATCTTCCATTGCAAAGGTTCATTCTTAAATGCTTGGTACTCTGGTGTAAAGATGTAGCCTACAGTTCATTTTATCAAATAAATGATGCTGAGATATTGCTAATCTGTTGACTGAGGATCTACGTTGATCCCAGTTCTTGTCAGTTTCACAAGGGCTGAAGTTTGGAGGGTGATATCGGGTGGCCACAGAATAGATAATCTAAAATGCTGTGTGCAAGGACTCAGCCCTACTTTATTTAAGCTAGGCTGACAGCAACGTTCCAATGAACATTTATCACAGGACTATTAATGATAATTTTATTTGATCAACTCTGTATGGTGTAGGTGGTGTAGCCTTGAGGCAGTGCAGCTTGGTAAACATGTTTTATTATCTGGAAATGCTTCTGTACTTTTAAGGTAAAACTAACGACGTTTAAAATGAGAAAATTTTCCTAACCTGTACTCAAAAACAAATAAAATATGATCACAAAGATGAGTTTGATCTTGGAGTACTCAAAAGAAATGCCACTACATAACGGATCATTTTCTTTTTAAGCATAGTTCATACCAGATGTTAAGTTAGCAAGCAGAACTACAAAGAAATCTAGTTGGGTGACAACTACATGTTGACAATCTTCATTTTGTAATATATGGTTAAATTTAATAATACAGAAATTAAATGATGTCTAATCAATGTAGCTATGGTGATCAGGGATATCTATACATAATAACATTTTCCTAATTTAAACATACCTCCAGTTAAATATACATATTCATCACATGAAACTCTCATAAAATAAACATTTAGGGTAGGGCATTTATTTGTCAAATATGTATAATAATAAACCCACTTCATTTTTAAAATTTAAATACATTTGTGTGAACAACTCCTATGAAACCTTCAAATAAAATTCTAAATATTTTTGGTTTTTATATATTAATGTATATACACCACACACATACACATACACACACATATATATATATTTGTATTTTGAAGATTTTTCCACACAGAAGAGTAGGATCTCTGTAAGAAGATACACAGACCAAGGCTCTATGTATCCAAAGGAAAAAAACAGTAATTCAAGATTAAAGTATCTGCATCTTTCACAAAAATTCCCTTTAATTGACAAATTGACTTCATTCTTTCTGTTGACAATATTAACGCTTTGCAGGTTTTCTCTTTTACACTATTCCTTCCACTGCAAACAGGAAATTATTATGCAATATTTGCTTTAAGTACAATTTTGAAATGTATTTCTACATTTTTCCTAATGCTGATGTGTATCTCTGCCTATTGGAAGAGTATTCTTATGAACAGTTTGCAGCAGGCAACACTATGACCCCTGTCCTCCTGCTTCTCCCTCCATCTCATACACATATCAGGTAAATAATGTATTTGTTACACATCAGAATGTAAAAGAGGTTGTGGAAAGTGGATCAGAAAAGGCAATACCATTTGAGCACCATAGTGTAAATCAGTCAATATCAATTTGATGGCGAGTACACGTGGGGCCCATTCTTCAGGTCTTGTGTCACCTCACTTGGGGTTTGGGGGGTGGGAGGTAGACCCACATCCGAGAGATGCGGTGAGCACTGTGAAGGGGAGGGGCATGCTTGAAATGTATTTGGGATGGGTGTTAGGGGTCTCAATAGGGGGAAGGAAATCCTCTAAAACTAATTTATGTGAATAGCGGTACAACTTGGTAAATTTACTAATAACCATTTAATTGTACACTTAAAATGGAGTAAAGACATGATATGTAAATTACACTTCAATAAAGAAAAAAAGAAGAAGAAAAGGCAATACCAGCCGTAGCAAAATGAGCCCAAGTTTATCTTCTAATATGTGTACTGGCTAGAAAAGCAAACCTTCTTTTCAGTTTCACTATAGATAGGCATGATCCCTGTTGACATAACTACACAAGAAGGGGTAAATTTTAAAGTAATCCCCAAAATTAATATAGAAAAATTCACTTAACAGTCTACATTCCTTCTAAGCACATTATGTTGTAGTAAGAGAAAAGTTGAAAAGCAAAATTCTACTATTGACCCTAGGCTGAGATTAACATACAAAGAGGTTTGTTTGTCTATTTGTTTTTGCCTTTTGCTTCATTAATTATTTTTAAATTTTGAGCCTCTCTTTTGTATCATAAAGAGGAAAAGAACACCCACTGGTCTGAGGGGCAGAATCCCTTATTCTAATTTCCCTTTCACCATTATTGAGATGGTTATGCAACTTTATGTTAAAACAACTTTTGGGCAAAACTGTTAACCTTCTCAGTCTTTAGTTGTTCCATGTGTAAAGTAAGGCTGATCAAATATTTTAACTTTTCTCACTACAGATTATGCCAGATATTCTTTGCTGAGTTGATACAGGTCCATTACACTATGCCTCAGAATAGCCATATGTCTTATGTTTATTTGCAGGAGTCATCTTTAGTGCAACCTAATGTGAGTTCAGCAGTATGAAATACTTTTGGAGAAAATATTCACTCATCTATTTGGGAACGAGATTTTCTACAGAGAGACCTATATGTGAAAGAGGCTGTTACCCTATTTAAATAACGTTTAGTGTCTTGAAAACAACAATAAAGGGCTCTAGATCTCTATGCATGGTTTAAGAAGCTAAACCTAAGAAACAGCTTATTATAAGATATTTTTCATCATCCAATATTGTTGTGTATGCCATTTATTAGTAGTAGTGTCTAAGGAAGTACATGTGCAAAGTGAGAATATTAAACATATCTTACTAATTTCTACCTGTGTGTGTTTTATAATATAAAAAGTACTACAATTTAAATAAATGGATATAATATAATAATAAATAATTATAACTATTGGAGCATTCATTGCAAAAGCTTTCTCTTGATTGAGATATATAATTACAAAAATTGAAAGGCTACCATACTAAAAGATTGTTTCAATGCTAGTGTACTTAGTTATTGAAATTTTAATTTATTAACCAATATTGGTCATACTAACTAGCTATTTCTGAGTTCTATGAAGTTCTTTGGTAAATAGCAGATGTCTTTAAAAAGCAAAAGACCATATTTTCTCTTCAACTAATATCCAACATTATTATTAAGACTAACATCCAAAAGTAATTTCCTGATGTCATGAAATGTTTATATATTTTCCTTTTATACTTCTTTCAATGACATTTGGACCTGTAAAACTATATCTTCCCACACAGCAGGCTTTCATAAATGGATTCCTTTACCATGAAATAATCTCTGCCCAGGTTGTCTTTGTTTTTGTGTTTTGTATTGTTATTTGTTGTAGTTAAAATCAGCATCAACTGTAAGATTTAAGTAACTGCTATTAAATGCTCATAATCCTCAAAAGTTTCAAGGCTCTTCATTTCAAAAAAATTAAAGAATGGTTATGAACATTTGACATTTGATTGAAATTTACAGAGAACTATTTAGTAGTTGAAATGTTCCTAACTCAGGTTTAGTCAATGTGAAATTTTCTTTATAATAATAACAATCTATACATTGTCATTAGGGCAAGACTTGCATTAGGGCAATTATTGTAGAATAATTTTTGACATCTTTATTATTTCAAAGCAATATCACAAGTAAGGGCAACATACTATAATGGCAAGAACACATGACAAGAAATAACGATGTGCCTGTTTTACTCTATGTCTTTACTTGCTAATTGTGTTACTTCGAACACATCACCCAAATTTAATAAAGCTCTGATGTGTTTCCTAAAAAAATACAGAAGACACTATTTACTTTCTGTACATGTTTTAGATGATAGTGATTTGTAAATCATAGATCAGTATATGTACATATTGTATCATTATTTCCACTCATAAGTCTACTTGACTTCATTAAGTTACCCTTCAGGAAATCATTTAAATTACTTGAAAATTATAATAGTGATAAAAATACACCATTTCATGAAGTGATAATATGGCTATTTATGAAGTTAGTTGCATATTTTCTTTAATTTTTCATATTTAAAAGCACCTGTAAGTGTGTACACTGTTTGCTTTCAAGTTTTTCTAAAGAGTACGTAAAATTTCATGTACAGGTTAGAAAACTTTGAGGACATCTACTTTTGGTCAATTTTGGATATATAAATGCTCTGTAAGTGGTAAATGAGTACTTTACACCAGAGTGTAACTCTCTGTATTCCAAACAACTCAACTGGAGAGTGAGCTCAGTGAGAACAAGTCTTATTGTTCCATGCTGAGAAGGATCTTATAAAATATTTATAGCTTATTAAATAGGGTTGACTTAAGAACAGGAAATTCTTTTCAAATAATTGAAAGAGCAATGGTTTGAGAGGACGGAAAAGGAAGAAGGGAAGCCACAATCACAGATCACATTTTCTTGAGGAATTAGATGTGAAGACAGATGAAAAAAATAGAGTCATAGAAGAGGAATAAAAGCAAGAATAATGCGAGTTTGAGGGCAGAGAGCCAGAAGATAAAGGTACTTAGAAATGCTCTAAGCAATACTACTCATTCTTAGATGGAACCTGCCTATATTTAATATTAATGTCCTATGTTAGTATTCTAAGTTTATGTTCATTTATTGCACTTGTATTTTCTCATATGTTTTAACATTTCTACCAATCTCTCAAATATTAATTGTTTTTTCCTTTTCTCCCCTAAGTCTTGCCTCTAGCACATACATTATTATACTATTCTCTGTTCACTAAGACCATTTGACTTTTATCATAAGGAGCTAATTTTATAATGTGAAATATTATGGCAGTAAGTTCTCTATAAATGAATTAGATAAGGGTCAGCAAATATGCTTGCTGTTACTCCCATATCTGGAATACATGACAGGCATTACTAATTGATCTATATACTTTTTGGTGTTAATCACTGAAGCAGCTAAAACAAAGACCTTTAGTGAGCTGGCCTCAATCAACCAAGCACACAAAGATAAATCTTTTGCCATTCTCGAGATAGCAGTCGTGGTTAAGTTAAGGTCATTTAGTTCACCTGCCACTTCACAAAGAAAAACTTCATTTTCAATGTAAAAAGACTTCACTCTGAACCCCAGACAGTTATCCTGAAAGTATACTGTTTTATTCACAAAGAGACAATATGCATTTATTCATTTCATTTTCAACAAGTTTATTAGTTGCATTCTGCTAGATACATAACGATGGTTTGATTTAGTTAATATGTAGCTAACAGTGTAGAATTCTTGAGTATTGTGTATTTTGTGGGTAATTTAAAACCCACCAATCTTTACTTCATAAAGACAAACAGAGAGAGATACACATAGGTGCACAGGTGCATGTGTGTACACACACATGTACATGTATACATATAATTAGACAACCAAGGAAAAACAGCCTATCTATTTTCAAAGTACTAAAATTTTCAGCATTTTTTCCTAATAAATGACTAAACCCTAGTCCATCTATTAAACCGTGTGATGGAGAATGACCAAAATAGGCAGTCTATTTTGTAATCGTTTCATAGTGTGTAACTACTGAAAACGGTATACATTTATTTTTCACTCTTACTCTTCTGCTCTTCTGCCCATTCCATATTTCCTTGGCCCCCAGCCAGAACTTCAACTCCGTTTGGATCATTGTATTTAACTGGAAACTATATTAAATTTAAATATCACTTTGACATTTGGACCTTGTTTTTCCACATGCCTTCGGCAAGGGGTAGAGAGAGAGAGAAAGAGCACCTGATAAATAGTTATATATCAAATTCCAAATTCCAAAAGATGAGTTCATTTGTTATAACACACAGATCATATCTAGATGACTAGTTTAAAACAATACCTGTGAAATTATTTTGACAGTGTTTTTGTCCTCCTGCCCTCTGTCCAAACTTCTCAGACCCCATATAAATAGTAAATACAAATGTATACCAATTATGTATGGTCAATGGGTGTTAGGCAATTCTACAGTTTCTAAATTTTAGCCTCAGGATTAGGAATTTCTTAGCCACTTATTTGACAACACTTTCCAATTTTATATTTGTGTGTATTCATGACAACTCTAAGTTTAATCTCTAATCATCTCTGAGTTTTTATTTCTTTATTTCTAATTTCAATCTTCTGCCTGAATTTATTTTTCTAAATGTCTTTCTTGAGCAGTTACTATCTGTGTTCACTTGATTATCATATCCTCAGACTACATCAAAGGAAACTTCAATAGCTCCTCAGTTTGTCACTATATCCACTTTCTCTTTCTCCTACACATTTAGACAGGGAAACATCCCAACTGTATCTAATCATTAACTAAAAATATAAGCAAGAGCATTTGTTTGTTTCCCATCATCCTAGCATATAACAATGCCCAATACTAAGAAAATGTAATGTATCTTCACCCTATATTTACAAATACACCTCCTATTTCTTCGTGGTATGATTCCTTGACTTTCAACAAGCAATTTATTTTTTGAAAGATCCTTTACAATTTTTCTTGTGCCTTGAAGACTCAAATCTGTCCTGTCTATATGATTTAGAATGTCACACCTCTTTCTCTTCAAAGTTCATGTAAATACGCTTTCTCCAGACAAGACGCAGAACTACTGTGTTATTAGCCAGGCCAGAAATTTCCAATAGGCAGGTGAGATGAGTGAATTTCACGCTATGCATTTCCCTGCGGATTATGATATTTTCTTCAATATAAATACCTAGCCAAGATGTCCCTCAACTCCATTGGATATGAGAACTAATACACAAGAATGCCTAAGCATTATTCATCAAATGACACTGGCCAGATAAACTGTGTTTAGGCAGAAAGTCTATTGATAACCTCTGCGCTTGTTAGTAAATTTATGGAGAGCAGCATATCTTATGCTCTTAGACTCCTTCATACCTGGCATCACATATTTTATTAAAAGGAATTTAAGAAGTCATATATCAGAAATATTACACAACTAATCAATATACAATCTAGATCCAGTTAATATTTAAATGTGTATTTATAAAATAGATATATTTTGATACTTTAAGCATTGGTGAACAATTATGAATTGCCAGTATGTAAAGAATTTATATAATATTTGTATATTAGTGGAAAAGATCATTGTTTTGAAATTATTCACTTTAAGATCTAATTTGATATATACTAGCCAATTTTTTTTCAGGAAGAATAAATGGTGTAGGAAATAAACATGAAAAAAATTGTAAACACTCAAGCATTATCCATTTATATATGATGCAATTGCAGGTGAATATATTCTATAGTACTATAACATATCAAAGTCATCAAAGTCAAACTTACTCTGAATTTGTTTTTTATATATAATGTTTTATAGAATGATGCAAAATAAGGATTGAAATACAAAAGTAAATCAAAGCATGCATTATTATAGCAATATTTTTTAGCATGTAAACACGCCAATATGTGCTCTGATTTAGTCATCTCGTAAAACAGCAGCATCAATTCTGTCAGCTTTTGTATAAAAGTTCTTCAAAAAAATTGAGATTTTATAGGAAATCGTGAGGTGGCATCATTCATTTTGAATGATAAATAAAGCAATACCTGGGAAGGGCTAGAAAATTGGCATTATTTCAGTGGAACATAAAGCTATATTTTTCAGTATTTATTATGCAATGATTGTGTCACAACAAAGTTTTTTAAACTGGGCAAAATCTATTTGTAGGTAATTTATTTGAAGCTTTTGTACATATCTGTATGTGTGCATGTGGTTGGCACCTAGGTAAAAGAAAAAGTTTCTTTAAATTTTAAAGGCCACCAAAAATACATATATTTGTAGTGATAGAATATTTAAATGTGAACTGTTATTTTAGTGAAAGAAAATTTGCATAATTCTAGTCCACACATTTTTCTTCTTTAATAAAAGAATTACACAAATACATATTGGATCATCCAGTCGCATGATATTAACTGAAGAAAACAATCAAATAGTGGTTAGCAGATGTATATTTAGAGATCCACTACTGAAAATGGCAATTAATCTGCATATGATTTACCTAAAATAAAATGTAATTTTAAATTCTTGCCACTCCGTCTTCACTTAATGCCATTTATTACCAGGCATGACCCCAAACTGGTTATAAAACAACATCTTTTGTAAAGAGAAAAAAAGAATCAGTAATAAAAGCCACCGCAACGAATATCAAGCAAAAGTAAAAACAGGGAACTCTTTTCAAGTCTAAAACTGATGTTCTTTTTCAGGTCATGAACATCAACAATAAAAACTTTTCATTACTCACTGTATATTTTGAAATGTTAGTTTGGATTTCAAAACTGATTTAAATACTTAAATTCTACCCAGTTTTCTGTGCAAATATGCCATAAAATGTACTCGAATTCTGTTTAGTTAAAGTAAATAAAAATTAAAATTAATGAATATATGGAAAGTCCATATTGCTGCAATGAAATATTTTCAAACTCTTTCATCATTTATTCCCAATGCCCATCTCACTATTGCACAACTATAAACAAACTTCCTTCACAAAGTAATTCTAATAATTTAAATGGTCTCTAAATATGTTGGCATTTTCCCACTCGGCATATGCCATTTCTCCACAACACACTGGATTAAGCAATCATTTCCTTTTACGAATTTTGCAATTCTGTCTCAATGTCTGTTTCCACCTTCCAGGCTAATGATATAACCATTTAAACCATTTTTGAGGCTAAGGGCTTATGTTTACCTTTTCTTTATGTTATGAATAAATTATCAAGTAGTCTGCAGAGTTAAACCTGTATGTCTTAGGGAATTGTTTTTAATATACTGTACACAGTATATAAATTGTATACATGTAAGAATTGTTGCAATATTAAGTCTATAATATGCAGAGCAGTCCAGTAGGTCTTGAGGTAGAATTTCTTCTTCTTTAGAAAACCTCAGTCTTTGCTTTCAAGGCTTTCAACTAATTGAATATGGCCCACCCATATTATATGCATTATTATGCATTACATAAAGTTAAAAGATTATAAATTTTAATTACATCTAAAAAATACCTTCACAAAAACATCCAGACTGATATTTGGCCAACTGGGCTCCATAGCCTAGCCAATTTGATATGCTAAATTAACCATCACACCCACCATCATTCGTATATATATTTGAACAAGTTATTAATGGTAAATACTTTTAGATACTTCATGTTTTGTTTTCTCCTTGGAAATCATACCAATTTACATTTGAAAGTGTATTGATCATTTCATTATAAACCTTTGCCACCTAAATATGTAAATAAAGCATATTTCTCTTTTTAAGTTCTGTGTGTTCAGAGTTTGTATTTTAAGTTTTGTGTGAGCAAGGCTCTGGGTGTTAAAAAATATCTTCTGATTAAGTTAACAGTATATATATTAGTAGTATAATTGATCAAAACACCATAGAGAAGACATTTTGATAAAATTTATTAAACATAAGATAATTTTACTGAGAACACATCTGTTAGTATGAAAAGCTGTTTTAAAATTGGTTCATATATTCAGGATTGAATATTAATTATTGCAAAACTATTACCTACTTCTAAGATTCTGTGGAAAAATAATCATCTAATGAAAAGATGGTTTGAGATGATTAGGAAATGTGGCTTTTCTAAAAGGGGTATTACTGGTTCTTGTTAAATGTATTATTAATAGTGAATATGCTTATACCCATTATGTTCACTTAAAAATAATAAGCATGAAAATAGATCAGTTGTTTTCAAGTGATTCCAAGATACTCACCTTCAAGGGCATTCTAGGTGTGGGAAAGTGCCAGCACAGAGACGTAAGGTGGAAGCATGTCTGTTCTGATTGAGGAAGAGCAAAGAGACCAACGTGCTTTAGCAGACAGAGGTTGATGGTGAGGCTGCAAACAGGGAGACTAGGTCCAAGAGTTCACAGATTATACAGCATCTAGGAGGCCATTTTAAGGATCTGGATTTTACAGAGAAAACTTTTACAGGGTCGATCTGATCTGACTTGACATTTTAATAGGATTACTCTGGCAACTGTATGGAAAATAGGCTGGGGCAAAAGTGGAGGCACTGAGATCAGTCACAAAGATGTTGCAATCATCCAGATGAGAGACGATGGTGACAGAGAGCGAAGTATTAGCAATGGCAGTGTGGGAACTGATTGGAGTAATGGCATGTTTTGAAAGAATTTATAATTTCAGTCTGAGAGAAAGAGAAGTATCAAAGTTGATCTCAAATATTTTTGTGAGGATCTGGGGGACCATTAATTGAGATGGGAAAGTTTTCAAAGGAAGAAAATTTGAGGCAACCTGTAGAGTCTTCTGTAGGTTTTGGCACTTTCCCTCAGAATTATACCTGATCTTTTTTTTTTTTATTCTAAAATTTTTCCTTCTTATTAAGATGTTCTGGCAGCTGGTGTCTCTGGTCAGACATCTTGAATCGACAATGAGGTATTTTAAATCTTCAGAAACCCCAGTTATTTTTTCATAAAAGCTATTGTAATAAAAACTGAATAACAGTAAGAGAAAATATAGTCTTATCATACTTTTTTTTTTTTTTGGTGTGTGCACCAGTGTTTTTACACTAGCTACAACATTGGTAGGTTAGAATTCAGCAGCATTTCTATGAAGAGATATTAATTATCTTGATGGGGCCATTGTGAAAAGTGGGAGTAACTTTCTGCTATAGTGAAGAACATGTATATGAATCTCACAGCTGGGTACATACAGCCAACTCTTAATGTTGTGTGGACTTTGCCATCCTTGATGTTCCTGTTTACAGATAAATTGAAAGCATATGTGGATTTCCTGGGATTCAGAGTCTTAGAAAAACTTGCCCCTGGAATGGGACTATCTTAATCATGTGGAAAAAATAAACAATGAACACATATCTTAGATATACAATTTCAAATGCAATTACTTTCCTTTACAAAGCTCTGCTATTTCAGTAAAATCTGAATTTCATTTTATTTTATTTTAATTTAATTTTATTTTTTCCAGACAGAGTCTCGCTCTGTAGCCCCAGCTACTAGAATGCAGTGGCATCATCATAGCTCACTGTAACCTCAAACTCCTGGGCTCAAGTGATCCTCCTGCCTCAGCCTCCCAAGTAGGTGGCACTGCAGGCATGCACCACCACACCTGGCTATTTTCTATTTTTTAGTAGAGATTGCATCTCGCTCTTGCTCAGCCTGGTCTTGAACTCCTGAGTTCAATGATCCTCCCACCTTGGCCTCCCAGAGTGCTAGGATTACAGGCGTGAGCCACTGTGCCGCCAGATCTGAATTTCAATACTGTGACAATTCATTGCATTAAATATGCACAGAAAAACTATAATTTAGATAAGTTCACAATTAAGTAAAGTGTTAGAATTAATAAATATAATCAAAATTATATTCTACAGGGTAAAAATGTATTTAAACAAGAAAGATTAATTTATAGATTGGGTGAGTTACTGAATATTCTGATTTATATTAGTACAGTTCTGTAGAGAAAAAATAGGAAATTTTTGTTGTGATGCAATTAGGTTTGACTAAGTAAACTAAGCTTAAAGATCAATAACCCTAACTACAACAGATCAGTTGCTGACATTGGTTTGTTGTTTCTGATGAAGATGCTTTAATTTTCTGTGTTTGTTTGGAAGCATTTATACTTAATTTGGAACTTACAGCTTCATTAACACATAATACTAATACTGAGTTTCCAAAAGAGAGTACAGCTATTCCCTTCTGGGTTCATTTATCACACTTAAAAAGTTACTGAGCAAGATAAAAAAAAATGCATACAGTAGTATCTTTTAAAAGATTGTTTTATTTTAATGTGTTTATTCTAATAAAATATAATTGAAATGCCTGTACTTTCAAAATCAGATAATAGTGACCCTAAGGGACTACACTGAATTATGTTCAGGTTTCCAAAAGTCCCCAGAACACGGATTTTTATTCTCATCTTGTCAACTCTTAAAAAGAAAAATTAAATTTGGCTCTCTGATCAACAAAAAAGAACTCATTCACAGTATATTCTTAATATAATTTCTTTCAGGAAATGTAAAACTTTTATTAGTTTACCATTATTTCTCAAAATAATAATTATATTAAGCATTAATAAAGTATAAAAAAGCAATAGCTTCATGAAAAACAAAATTAGAAATGCCACCCCACCCTGTAGGATTATAATATGGGAAAATAAATTAAATGCTACTTTCTTCTGAGCAACAAATGTTACTGTAAAACTAATCAATATAGGTTTTTAATAGTACACTGAAATGACATCTTGCCTTGAATTCTTACAAAAGTATTCGAAAAGTCAAAATAATTTCTCTGAATACCTATTGTATCTTCTTAAATTCAGAGCAAAAAGCAACTGCTGAAACAGATGATTTGACATACGTTTTTCAGGCTATAGTTACAAAGAAGACAGCATACAACCATTTCGTAAATGTTTAATCAGATTTGGAAATGAGTCATGTGCAAAGCTGATTTATGGACCAAAAGGTCAAATCCAAAACAAAAGTATACTTTCCTTTCTTTGTTTTTATAGAAGCACATACGATTTTTATTTCTATTTTTGAAAGAAAAATAATCATACAGTAGGTTTTTTTCAAATACTATGTAGCAAGTGAAAATCCTTACGCTGCCAGACCCCCCCATACCAGCAGTGAGTGTGGATTGTCTGTAATTGCTTCCACTATTTAGCTCTCTGAGTGTTGTGTTCTTCGAATCACACACAAGGAGAAAAGGAATTAACTCAGTAGCCTTTTGCAGTATCAAGGAAAACTGTATTTCCCACACATAAAGTTGGAAAGCGAGGAAGTGAAAACTTTCATCTCAATCTGTTATGACTATACTTGTGGAAAATGAGGTCAAAGAACAGGTCAATGTCAGTATTATCTTGATCATTTTTTAAAAAGAGATTCGTATGATTTCTTTTGTAATGTGGTAAAATGTGTTGAAGGTTTTAAAATTGAGCATGTTTCCCAATAGATTAAACTAACTTTTTCCTGCGATAATCTTGTTTTCAATGTTCCTACTGAATATTTCAGAGGCAGGGTGAAAACAGGATATAAAAATAAGAAGAAAATATGCTACTTTATTTGACAATTATAAAGAAATTTCAGAATGACCATATATTCAAATTGCAATGTTAATGTGTCAGGTAGAGTACTTGACAATGTGAGGGACAAAAATCTCCATAAACAGTAGATTAATCAGGCAGCTCATAGACAACTGAGAGCACTGAATTAGTTACTCGCAACGTATACCTCGGTCTTTTCATTTTGCTGTATTGAAAGTGTAGGATATATCCTCATTTGCATTTTTGTGATTGGAAGATGATTGTGTCAGTTCTAATCATTCCATCCAACATGGAGGCTAACAGAAGGGAAAAAAAGAATGTTCATGTTCTCTCATTTTTCCATTTTTATCGAGATAGTAAATACTTTCCTTGAAATTACTTCTTTGCAATAGGTATATATTTATAATTTATTGGCCAAAACAGTGTCAAACAGGTGAAAGAGAGACTATTTGAGTAGTAAACTTTGTAATTTGTGTTAGGGGCAGAAAAAAGTTGGAGTTTGTTCATTGTTGGTTACTGTTCATTTGGTGGTTTTGGGTATTTCTGAAGTACGTCCAGGAAAAAAATAAAGCCTGCTTAGGAGCCCTGATTTACAAACTTCTCAGTGTACCAACCATGTGTGCCAAATGATGTTAAACATGTCCCATTTCAGATGAATGGGTGGTATTCATGTAGATTCTTCTACTGGGCCAGTAATTTTGAACTGAATGACATAATGGTATACTCAGGTTCTCATTTATTCAAGATATTTAAAAATAAAATATGTGTGCAATTCGTGATAGATGCCATAGTTTATTTGAAAAACCGTTGTGTTTAAAGCTGTCAGAGAAATAGTTATACAAATGTGGAAATAAAACTACTGTGCATATAAAATAATGCATTTATTGCAATTATAAGATGTAGAAATAAAAATGTAGCTACAAATGCTATTAAATTCTAAGATGAAAGAGATAAATATTTATCAATATGGTTGCACTGAGCTGTAAAGATCAGGGACCACATGTGGAGATTATGGGGACTGAGAAATGGTATTCTGTGATTTTACAGATTGATTTGTGTCATGATGGTGCACATTTAAATTTGGCAAAGAGGAGGAGTATGTACGTCACTATCATTTTTAGACCTTTTCAAGTGATTTCACTTTTCTTTATAGAGTTGTGAATGACTGTTAGAATGAGATATTGCTAAATTTGGGAGTTCGGTTATCTCTCAAGTCTGTCTAGAACAAAGTGACAATCTTTTTTTCTAGGTCATTGGAAATACTGAGCCTTAAAACAAGAACAAACAATAGTATTTCTCAACACTAGAAGAGAGGGTGAAGTATACTGTGATGAATAGATACAAAGTAGTGGAGACATGTAGGAAGTAACTAAAAGTATTCCAGATTAAATTAGTATTTAATGAAGTTGGCAGTAGTTGAAAAGGAAAATAAATCAAACATTTAAAAAACCTTTTCATAAGATTAAATGGCAGGATTTTATTGCACATGATGGTGCTTAGCCTTTACTATTAGGTATAGTTTTCTCCAGGAATAACTTTATAAAAGATTTTTACATTGTTTCAAAAGACAAACCCAAAGATTAGGTTGGTTCAGTTGCTGTTCTATAGAAGTTGAGGTGCAATTATGGACGCATACACTTTTTCTTTATTCAGAAGTCAGATGTTGCTTTGAAACCACAGTCATCTCCACACATCCAAAAGGCATGTCAATTTAGTAGTTCATATTTTAAAAATCTATAGATTTATTTTTCTCAGTGAGATCCCAGATAGTAAATAAAATAAAAGTTAATAATATTTTAAGTTTTGTATCAAAGTTTAGGTACTTTCTACCACACACTAAATTTCATGGATAAGTACAATAGACTACCAAGAGTGATGGTGGGATTTTCTTTCATAAAGTAAACTTACTTACTAAATAAATTATGCAGACATTGAATGTCCTAGAAACATCGGATGACTACTGGAACAGAAAACTGTATGTTTAAGTTTCAATAGTCTTTTAATTGAGTATATCTATTCAATGCTTATTCCAAGATAAACTGATTGTTCAAATGTTTTAACAAGCCATAAAATAATTTACCTGCTGTTAATTGTGAAATAGACAATTGTACTGACTCTGCCTTTGGGAAACTTCATAATCATCGTTATAAAACACAAAAGACAATCCTTTTCTCTGACATATTTTTAAATCTTTACTTTGAATAAATAAGGCAGAGGGATTTTATGGCTATTCTAAATAAATTTTAAAAAAGCATTTGAATGTAAAATTTATTGGTGCATTTTGAGACATTTCCACTCAATTTTATGTACAGAAACTAGGAATATTTTCTTTCATTTTATAGCAAAAAAAAAGAAAAAAAGAAAAAAAAGAAAAAGCTTAGAAAAACAGAACTTTGGGGGAAATTCCTACCTCATGTTGATCTTGACAGAATGTATGGATATTTATCCAACAAATATATATTTGTATTGAGTTGTTGCATATGTAGAAATAAATATTGTAGGTAGTGGGAATGTAAAAGTGAAGAAAACAAACATTCTCGTTCTGAATGAGCTCACATTATAGACAGGTTTATTTAACTACACAGCTTTTTATCTTGCCACAGCAGATAGGAAAGCTATAAACCCACTCAATTTGACTGAAAGGGTAACTACTAATTGAGGTCGACATTTGGAATGAATCCCTCTTGGGGCAAATATGAATGATAAATAC